>CAUHTR010003879.1:0-13189 GCA_959609185.1 Schmidtea polychroa | reverse complement strand
AAAAACCTATAAAAATCCTAAATTAATTAAAAATTTGAAAAAAAATCAAAATGACGTATTCCGGGGGAAATTGGTATGTAAGGATAGCGAACGTTGAGACTAACACAGATATACTAATATAAAACCGATGGGGGATCCCCCCCCCCCAAAAAAAGACATTGAATAAATACGAATTAATTAAAAGTAAATGAATAATTTATAACGTATGTGGGAGGCCCGACCCATGTAGAAAACACGAGCCTTTTAGAAAACCTGAAACATGAGAAACTCGAGTGCTAAACAACTGGATAACATAATTAGGCTTCCTTTGAAAGTTATGAGTTTTAAATTAGAAAAATGAGATCTGTGAATAAAGGCGAGAGGGTGCCTATTCAATTATTTTGTTTTGCGAAATTTTGGTAGATGCTAATTTAATTGTGCGAGTAGGTGGGATGAGCAGCAATATAACAATAAATGATAATGTTGGGAAAATGCCATTGGGTCGAAGAGAGGAAAGTACTTTATCGTGATTAAAGATCAAGAAGCTTACACAATTCAAATTTTAAGGAGATAAATATCATGCCAAATCTGAATAAAGCAGTTTCTCTTAGGGTCACCTGCTTTCGATTTTTATAAAAGAAGGCAGAACTAAAACAAGGTAATAGAGAACTTTGTATCAAAATATGTTGATATTTTATAAAGTATTTTGTGTTGGGTTTTATTTTGATAATTGAAACAAAGAGCACGAGGAGTCAGAATCAGTACCGACTTTAACAGTAATAACCTAACAATTTGCTCTTTTCTTGTTTGGTATGAAATCTTTACCCTTGTAAATGTTGCAAGTAATATGATGCAAAAGACGACATATGACATAACAAAAATTATAGAAATCTTCATTCTATCATGCTACAACAAAATATGTGCCGAACAAAGCAACATTTTGAAAACATTATTACATACAAAAAGAGAAAGCAAATGATTTTGAAATTATTTGCTCTTTTCCAGAAATTCGACGTAGTAAAAAACAAAAATGTTTGAATACGAAGCATCAGATGAAACAATACAAGATCCGAAGAAAAGTTTTAAAATAAATTTGTCTTTCTTATTTTAGATACGATACTTAATTCAATCACGGACAGATTCGCGCCGTTGAAAGGACATAGCAAAGAATTTAAAGCTATAAAGGGAATCAGCATATTGTCAGTTTGGCTCGATGAAGATTTAATGGAACATTGTAAAGATTTACGTTTGAAACTGTTTCATGATATTGATGGTGTAGCTTTATTAAAAAAAGCCTTTCAATGTTTTGTTAGTAAAGAATCAACGCCTCAGGATATATATATATATATATCCTTTTTTATAAGAACATTTTTTTCCAATTTCATCACTGATTATTTTTTCCATTGAATTTATTAAAAAGAGAGCTTGAAGACTATAAATCAGTAATATATCGACGTTTTTTGATACTCACGAATTTTCAGCACTGCCTTTTTCAAGTGAATTTCAAAATGAATTCATCGATATATTATTGATTTATAGTCTTCAAGCTCGCTTTTTAGTAAATATATCCTTTAACTTGTATGTTTCCGAATACATCAATTGTAATTCGTATTTACTTAACGCAGATAATATCTGTAGCATCAGGAGAAAGAAGATTTTCCAAACTAAAATTGATAAAAGATTATTTGCGTTCGACTATCTCGTCTAACAGATTTGTCAATCATATCAGTAGAAAATAATATTATGAACTTTTTAGATATTAAAGATATTATGAAAGAATTTTATATCTATTAAATCGATCGTCCCCTTGAAGAGTATGCCGAGGGTTATTAGCTATTTTTTTAATAGTTTGCGAACTCTCATATATTTGCACTTTTTAAAATCTCACCGCAAATTTCATAAACATAACAAGAAAAATTTATATTTATATAAGATTCACTTCAATATTGTTTGACATCGGGGAACTCGAAACGAATTGATTTTTTGTACAGAAATATTTCAAATAAATTCAGATCGAGGCGACCGAATTAAAATTTTTTCCATCATGAGTTCCAAATTTCCCGTGTCCCTCGATTCAGAAGTACTTTTCAAAATTCTCAACATTGGTTGCAGAATTCCTGAATTAGTTCTCGTTGATACACTCAGGCTTGTTTTATTTCCTTTTGCTACTAGAAATTCTTTCTGAACTTTTTGATCAAGATGAAGGAACATGTTGAAAAAAGATATCTTAACTGAAAGTAAAATGGAGTTGTTTGCATTTTCCAGTCTATTTGACATAAAGTAAGGTGACCATACGTACCACATTGTGTGGTACAGTACAACATTTTGAAAAGGCGTCCAACATTGTCAACTGCACCACATTTTGTACCACATTTAAGTCATTTCATTAATATATCGATTTAAAAAATTATCAATTTTTTTTTGTAAAAGTTTTAAGTTTACTGGGTTGTTTTAGGTCCTAAAATTTAGGAGTCGATATATTAATAACAAATATATAGATTTTAATTTATATCGCCGGAAAGAACTACAAATAAATTTCTTACAAAACCCTGTTTTCAATTTACATCACTATGACATTTTTGACAGTTTAATATTTTAATTTAAATGCACTTGATAAGTAGGCTGTGTGGCTGTGTTTTAACGTGGAAAAAAATGTAAATAAAAATTCGGATGCGATTTTTCAAACATCAGCTTTATTATTAATTATTTCAACAATAAATTGTCAATTTAATTAAATTGTAAGTTAAAAGTAATAATTAATAAATATTTTATTTTCATTAAAAAAATTCTTGAAGGATAAGCGATAATCATGTCATCAAACGTAAATGTAAAGAGTAAGCGAAGAAAATGTACTTTTACCGTTGAATTAGCAAAGGAATTTCCATATATCACCAAATGTTATAAAGAAAATGACACCAAACTAAAATGCGGCAAATGTTATGGAACATTTTCTATTACTTCGGGAAGATACGACATAAATCGACATTTGCTATCAGAAAAACATAAATCTTCAGTGGCTGCAGCAGCTTCATCAAATATTATTAATAATTATATTATTAGAAACGAATATGGTGAAAAAGAAAAACAGATAGCCATTGCTGAAGCAGTATTTGCTTTCCATACTGTTAATCACAACCATAGCTTCAGGTCGATGGATTGCACGTCCAAAATTTTGAGAAAATTATTTGACAACAAGTTTAAGTCTGCCAGAACAAAAACGGAAGCTATAATCAAAAATGTATTTGCTCCATATTCAATTGGCTTAATTCAGGCAGAAATGGAAAAAACATTTTTTTTTTCTATATATTCTGATGCTTCCAATCACAAAGATATTAAACTTTTCCCAACATTAATTCGTTATTTTGATTGGAAAGAAGGAATTAAAATCAGAATGCTAGATTTTTTAACATTACGAGGTGAAACTGCTGAAATGATAGCAAATTCAATCATTGATATATTAAAAAAATTTAATTTATCTTCAAAATTGGCAGCTTATTGTGCAGACAATGCAAACACCAATTTCGGAGGATTAAAACGAAAAGATGGTAAAAATGTTTTTACAATTTTGAATAAAAATTTAAGCCAAACAATCGTAGGAATAGGCTGTGCTGCCCATATTGCACATAATGCAATTCAAACTGCAGCTGATTTACTTCCAATTGATTTAGAAACTATAATCATTAAAATTTATGGATATTTTCATATCTATACTGTACGAGTAACTTTACTGGAAGAATTTTGTGATGAAGCAGGTATTGAATATAAAAAAATAGTTGGTTTTTGTAAAACTCGTTGGTTATCTCTAATGTCAGCGATAGAAAGAATCCTAAAGCTGTACCAACCATTGAAAAGCTATTTTTTATCAATAGAAAAATGCCCACAGGTAATCGAAACCTTTTTTAACAATGATTCATCCGAATTGTGGTTGTTATTTGTTCACAACCAAGCAGCACTTTTGAAAATACAATAAAATGTATGGAAGGAAGTTCTAAAAATGTTAATGAAATTTCTGAAAGTATTGATAATTTAAAATATAAATGTTATGAAAGAGCTAATGAAACATTTCTTCCATTAGCAGTCAAATGTTGTTTAAAAAAACTAGTCAACGACGGCTCTATTAATGAAACTTGGTTTCTATCGCACGTAAAAAATTTTTATCAGAACTGTTTTCAATATTTAGAGAAGTGGTCGGTTCAGTTTAGTAACATTAAAACTTTTAAATGGATTTTACTTAAAACTTGCCCACAATGGCAAGAATTACAAAGTTCATATGAATTTGTTTCGAAAAATTTTCCAGATATTGAAATTAATGACAACGTATTATTTGATGAAGTCAGTCATATTAAAAAATATGTAACTGAAAAGAAAATAAATTATTGGACTGAAAATAATATTACAACCGATATGAGATGGGTAGAGATGTTTCAGCATTTTGAGACTGAACACGTACCTTTTAAAAACGTTTTAAAATTGGTAGAATATTCATTGTGTTTGCCAGGTACAAATGCTGCCACAGAAAGAGTTTTCTCTTTAGTTAATAATATTTGGACTTCTGAAAAAACACAATTATCAGTAGAAACGTTAAAAGCAATACTAATTGTGAAATGTAATTTTTCTAATGATTGTGATAGTTTTTATGGCAATATTATAAAAAACGATGAGATTTTGAAAAAGATAAATTCTGCCGAAAAATATCTGTGAATTGCAATGTTTAATAAACATGTAATTTTATTTATTTTTGTTATTTAATTATATTATTTTGAATTTAAAATACTGTACTGTAACAGTGAAACATTTAATTTATGTTATTTTCTACTTCTACTTAATAATTAAGTCTTAATTGAATGAATTGTTGACAATTACTTAATTTTTATTAAATTTAAATAAATTTGTGATACAATAAATATGTGTCATATATAAATTAATATTTTTTTTTATTTTTGGAAAAACCACCCCTCTGTACCACATTCACTATCAAGAAATCTGGTCACCGTAACATAAAGATTAATCTAATTGTTTTAAAAGATGACTTATTCAGAATGTATTTTATTCAATGAGTGTGATTTTTCAACTAAAACTATAATAATGATCAAATTTAAGGATAATTTTGGATACATGAAATGAATATCAATCCAAATAATTACTCAGTACTATTTTTTTAAATTTAGTTTGTTAATTTTTTTTAATTTTGTTTTTTAATAAAAATATTTATAAAATTTAAAAATCTTAGTATTATGATAATGAGCTGTATTTTATAGCGCATTCTAATTAAGAATTTAAATAAGAAATTTATTTTTTATAATTTCAATAAGTTTTTTTTCCAATAGAATGCGCGCACAATCTATTCGATTATGATGTACGCACAAACTCCTCGGTGAGAGACGGTAGGCAATTAATTTATAAAATAAAAAATAATATTTATTAAATTACCAAATCCGTCAATTTGACGGTTGTTTGTAGAGATAGGTATATAGTGACTAGATTTTCAAAAAAATTAAGTTTCTGAAAATAAAAAAACAGTAAATATATTTACACTTTTAGTTATAAAAAGTCGTAAGAAATAACAAAAAAATGCTGTCTATTTAATAAAGTTTGCAAAGCAAATTGGAAATCCGACAATTTGACGATGCCGTAAACCTAGTGTTAATATACATATTTTTGAATCATTTTTTCCGGCATAATTTTTGTTGTTTTTTATTAATGATGTTTATTAATGACTTATACGATGTCTAACTTTCCTTGCTTTGAAAAATCTCGGTCAATTCATTCAGCAGTGTTTGATTCATTTTAAAAATGTTCCTTTGATTCGATTTGAAAGAAAATCGCTGAATTCAAATATCGACTTAAAGATTTTTAAACACTGTTCGTATTTAAGGGTCAAAATAAACACAATCAGGCACTATTCGAGAAAATAACTTAAAACATTTTTTATTTTTGTTACAAATTTTTTATCATAGTTGCTATCCGTTAAGTACTTTTAATTATATTTTGTTTCGTAAGTCATTTCATACCGTGCCACTTACCTCTTACATAATTATGATGTTTCAGTAATATGCTAATATTTCATTTTCAAGTTGTGATCGATTGAATTTTTTTCATTCCAAAATTTGTACTTATCGTTAACTAGTACAGCTTGAATGATTTGCATCCTCATAGAATATTCCCACCTAACTCTCTAATGACCTTTACTTAATATTATTTTCTATATTACAAAGTTGTTCTCTAAACAAAGGCTTCCGATTTCAAAATGTCTGTAATTAAAAAGATTTTCTAATAAATAGTTCAGAATGCTATAAATAATATCCTAATTTTAAATTTATGATTTTCAGTAACTAAATAAAAACTTTCATTATTTAAATTACGAATATTTGAATTATAAAATTAATTAATTTTCTTTATCTTCACATATTAAAACAAAACTTTTATCAATAAAGATTTTTAGTTATTTAAACATAAATAAATTATTTACAGTTTTTTTATTTTAACTTGTTTTTAATCACTAAAATAATTAAAAACTTACTAATTAACACTCTGGGTAAAATTATTCCAAAAGCGACATATAAGCATTAGGGTGGGTCGAAAATTTTTTTTTTCTCCAAACATGCCTAAAAAGTTGTGCTTATGCTAGAAAATGAAATATCCCTGCAAAAGACTGCTGTTTAAAAGGGTTTACAGGTCCCAACTTTTGTTTGTATGTATTAGTACTATCCCAGTAAAAATGCTCGCACATGTGCCATTGTAAATTCATCCTGCAAGCAGTCACACGCTTGCAGAAAGACCATTTTTGACATGCTCTATTCACAAGTCCAAGCTAACGCGTGCATGTATAGAGAGGTTAATTCACGGAAGCACCTTCACACAAGCACTCACAAAGACAATTTCTTCTGAACAATACTAACACACACACTACAGGCAACACATAATCCACATGGATACTACTAGTCAGTCTAAACTCAGATAATTTAATTTGTTTCGATTGGATGTCAAGTGTTTGCTGGACATAATTAAAAAAGTTAACTTGATGATTCACTTTTATTTTGCCAGAGCTGAGTACAGAAGAGCAGTTATGAAGGGACAGAGAAATAAGCAATTTCGCAAAACAAGAAGTAAATCACGTCATTGTCTGTTTGGTCAAACTTGTGAACTACCCAGAAACCAATTACCTACTTGTGAAGATGTGTTTCGTGATTACTGTTACAATGAGAAATGTACGCAATTTCATACTGGCTTTAACGAACAAGCAACTCTTCTCGCAAATAAGGTGAAGGAAATTTATATGAAGGCAAGTATCCCAACTGTTGAGTTCAGTAGTATTGTGGTTCGTGTCAAGCGACTAATATCAAAAGTGCGTGAATTAGAGAAGTATCCAGTATGCAAGAGGTCATCTGCCAAATTTCAAGATAAGTTAAGCTCGTTTTCCAAATTGTTTGACATATGTTGCTGCAAATGTTTTAATGATGGTGCTCGTGGAAGAAGTCAGTGTACATGCCGATTGGCCTTGAAAATTCCTACCTTAGAGTGGGAGTTCTGGATTGACCAACAAACTACCAGAAACATGAAAATCGGAAATACGGACAGACAGGAAACCTCAAAATTGAAGAGAAAACAAACGAAAAGCAGCCCTACAGGAAAAGGAAAACAAATGAAAAATGAAATAATGGACACTGAAGTTAACGATCTACATCCGACCTCAAGAAGTGACACGGAGAGTGAAGCCGCTAGTGATGAAAGTAAAGATAAGTTAGACAATTCAACAGAAAGCTCAGAGTCAAGCGTAGAAGAATGTGATGAATTTCAAAATAGAAGACATTATCCTGAATTAAGTAAAGCTGTTGACAGATGTGGTGTGAGCAACAGAGACACGTGTTTGCTAGTAAACGCTTTTCTGAAAGATATGGAACTGTTATCCTCTCAAACAATCATCGATCCCGCAAAATTACGGCGTCAGAGAAAGTACTGGAGGGAGAGAGAAATTGAACAGCATTCAGCAGAAGCGAAAAACTTGATTTGCCTCGGTTTCGACGGGAAACAAGATTCCACCTTACTTCATAGAAGGATCCTAAAAGAGGAGCATTATGTGATTGTCGCCTTTCCAGGGGATACATATATCGATCATGTTGTACCTCAAAGTAGTAAAGCTGTGGATATTGGCAAAGAAATCATGTCAATCATCGTTAGCACGCAGTCCTCACTGACCCTTCAAGCAATTGTGTGCGATGGAACCAATACAAACACCGGAAAACATAATGGAATAATCAGAAGACTCGAAAAAAGCCTAGGGCGACCTCTACAATGGCTGATATGCTTGTTGCATGCAAATGAATTGCCATTCAGGAAGTATTTTTCAGTCGTCGATGGTGGAGAAACAAAAGGTCCAAAAACGTCATGTGGTGAAATAGGAAGCGTTCTTGATTTTGATCCAAAAGACAAGCCCGTAGTAGCCTTTATGTCCCTTCCTGGAAAGGTCGTAGATATTAGTGAAAATGTCAAGAAAGAATTGAACACTGATCAATTGTATTTCCTCAGAGTATGCTTGGCAGTCCAGAAAGGGTACCACAACAACAAGGATGTCCCTTTTCTACAAATGGCACAACCAGGAAATTTGAATCACAGTCGCTGGCTAACGAAAGCTAATAGAATTCTGCGACTATATATGTCCGAAACTGCTCCATCTGAACCTCTCATGCGAATAGTGAAATTTATTGTCAATTTCTATGGACCGTCATGGTTTTATATAAAGATTCACTCGTCATGCCAAGATGGTGCAAGAAATATTTTTTATATGCTCCAACTTCTGCAGGATTTGGATCCATCAGACCAAGAAATCATCTTTCCTGTCATTCAGAACAACAATTACTTCTCACATCCAGAAAATATACTCCTAGCTGCTGTTGGTGATGATGATGAAGAAATCAGAAAGTTTGCAACAGAAAAAATCATAACTGCAAGACAAAATTTTCTCCCTTCCACAGTGATTCGCACTATGGACAAGAATACTGTCTTTCTTCAGTCGTCTGCTACATCATATGCTGACATGATTGACTGGACAAAATGTAATTTGACGCCTCCCCCTCTTTTATCTCATATATTGGATCATGAATTGAAGATGAATAAGAAAATTACATTAGAACAATTTCCCTGTCATTCTCAAGCCGTTGAAAGAGCCATCAAAGATGTTTCTTCTGCCAGTTGCAAAGTGTTTGGTCACAAGTCCAGACATGGTATGGTACTACTGTGTAAAAAATCAAGGAAGGAATTGCCCAAGGTGCAAAGCAAAGCTGATTTCATGTGACTTCTTTTTATGCCCTCGCTAATACATTTCTAAACTTTTGGCTGGATGTTTTTAATAAAAAATAATTTCGAAAGTTGATTTTTGTCTTTGAAAAGGATAATTCAAATTTGGCCCTTCCTAATCACTGACGTTGTCAGGATATATTTCAATGCGGGATGAGGACACAGAATATACTATCTCAGCCCAAGAGAGTAAATAATATACTTATAAGCTCTTAAGAAAGCTACATCTAAATATGGACAAAGGCGCAAAACACATTCCGACACTAGCCAAATTACATTGTTTTCACACTTATGTTGAACTGCATTTTCGGAGAAAAGTTGGGAGCAGTAAATGTCCATAAATCTAAGTAAAATGGTTTGATTCGATTTTTCTATACCAAAATACAACTTTTTAACCATGTTTCCTTTCTTGAACTCAAAATTTATTAACATTCGACCCACCCTAATAAGCATTGATATTATTTTGGATAATGAAAAAAAATATTGATTCTGAAAATATTATTATTTAAAATTTTTAGTTCAGAAAACCGAATTAATTGAATTTTTTTAGGAATTCAAATTTTCTATTTTATATAAAAAATATTCAGCATTTAAATTTCACTGACACGATTTTTTACATAGTTTCAAATTAAAGATTCATTATTTAAAATTTTATTTTGTAATGTTTTACTAAGAAAACTATTTTGATGTTCTATATACTATATAACCTAGAAAGTGACTTACATTTTAGAAATATTAAGATTCAATCTGAATCGAAAGTAAATTATTTTTGTCAATTATTTATCAATCGAAAATGCATCAAATGTGCCATATTGATCAAGAATTAAAAGATACAATAAAAAAAATTTCTTATCCATTAATATTTGGTACAATTGGTTATGCGGGATATTGTTACTATCGTAGCAATCGTAACAATGCTCAGATTAAAGAAAAGCAAAAGGAATTAAGTCATAAGAAAAGTGAACTGTTGAAAAAACTAAAAGATCTTGGAACTCCAATAAATAATATGGATAAGATTACGAATTTGAAATTGAGTGATTTACATGAAGCTATTGAAAAAGGAGAATTTACATCACTTGATGTTCTTCAAGCATACCAAGCAAAAGCTCTAATAATGGATAAGGAATATAATTTTATAACTGATTTGAATCCCAATGCAGAATTAGATATTTCTCGTGAATCAGTCGACAAGAAAATCATTAACATTCCAATAAGTGTGAAAGAATGTTTTGTGTTGAAACATTGTGATTGCACTAATGGAATGCTAGATCAAGTTTCTAATCCAGCAAAGGAAGATGAGATTATAATTCAAATTTTGAAGTTACACGGATTTATTCCATTTCTTACAACCAATCTCAGTCAAGGTTGTCTTGCTATAGAATCTTCAAATCCTATATATGGGGAAACGTTAAATCCATTCAATAAAGGTCGAACAAGTGGAGGCAGTTCAGGCGGAGAGGGAGCTATATTAGGATGTGGTGCGTCGTTGATAGGATTAGGAAGTGACATTGGAGGAAGTATTCGTATTCCTTCTCATTATTGTGGGATATATGGATTCAAACCCAGTTCACCAAGGATTAGTAAACGCGATTCCAAATGTATGTTTCCATATCCAAATATCGTTTGTGAATCCTATGGGCCAATGGCGCGTCACATTGATGATTTAGTTGCTGTTTATAAAATGATGACAAACAGAGATTCGTTTCAATTGGATCCATATTGCCCTCCTATATGCTTTGATATTAATGTTTTCGAAGACAAACGGCCATTAAAAATAGGTTATTATATTCATCTAGGGGGCAGTCAGGTGACTCCAGTCCCCGCTGTAGAACGGGCGGTTTTGATGGCAAAAAAGGCATTAGAATCAGCTGGACACAAATTGGTGGAATTCCAAATACCAGAGATTGATTCTGCAGTATCCGAAATTTTTTTGAGAAGTCTATTAAATGACGGTGGTGAAGGTTTCAAAAAAGAATGTTTGAAAAATAATCCCGTTGATCACTGCATTCTAAATTACGTTACATTATTCAAAATGCCAAATTTGCTTAAAAAATGTTTAAGTTTTCTACTTTATCCATTCGATAAGAGCTCGAGTATTTTATTGAATGTAACCATGGCGATACCTTCCGTTTATAAACTATGGCAATTTAAAGATAGGGTTATTGATTATCGCGAAAAGGTTTTAGTCCACTGGCAAAATGAGAAATTGGATGGTTTAATTTGTCCGACATTGCCAGTATGTGCTCCACCATTACACAAATCTCAAGAGCTGGAAAGTGTTATTGCATATACATCAATCTACAATTTACTGGATTATCCAGCGGGATCTACACCTGTTACCACCGTAAATCAAGATGACATTGATAGCCTCCTGGCAAATTACCCAAGAGATAGTAAAATCCACCGTAAGATTCTGGAATATCAAAAGGATTCTATTGGTATGCCCATAGGAGTACAAAGCGTCTCAATGATGTGGCGAGAGGAGGTATGCCTTAGAATTATGAAAGACATCGCAACAAATATCTAATGAAAATATTATTCCAATTTTTAAATAAAATATTTTGATTGGTCGATATTTGTTTATATAAATTAAATTTTAAAAATGTGAAAAAGTATTGTAAAATATTCACTTTTACACAGGTGCTATTTTATTTGCACAATACACGTTACAGATAATGAAATTGAATTAAATTAATTTTTTACATTGAAAATAAAAGCCAAATGTATTAGGAAGTATTAGCTCAGCACATGGATCATGTCAAGGAGGAACGTATTCCCTGAGAGGAGAATCAGTGTCAAATGTAGTGGTTATCGAAACCTCTGTGGAAATAAAAGAATACGAAGCACAATTAGATGCATCAAATTAACAAATGAAAACCAACCCTTATTGCAAAGCCACTAATAAAGTTTGTAGAACTAGACAATTAACCATCATAGATGACGCGTAAATTCAGAAATATCGTTTTCAGTTCTTGCAAATCGTAATATTCGATGAAGTAAAAGGTGAAATATTCGAAGAGGATCCGGAGGACATGGATATAAAGAATATTATCACAATGAAAAACGGGATACCATCTAGAGCTCCATCAATAACAAAACAATTAGCAAATAAAGACACCAACCGCACTAATCACACATGATCCAGATATTGGAATAACATTCAATGGAGGCGAACAAGATACGAAATGTGGAAGATTGTGGTTTCAGACCTACTATGCGGCAATATTTATATCTCGATAAATTATCGATAACGCGATCAGAAAAGTAAATAAGGAGGATATGAAACTGCATCTATATTTAAACAACAAGATGGATTTCTTATTACATAAAGGACAATCGTCAAATGAAAAAATATATCATGAATTTGTGCAAAACGATTGTACGCTTAATAAAGAAAAATAAATACGAAATTGACCATAGCAATGACTCACCAAAACAGTGTCATGCCTCTATTACCTCTACCAGAAGGACATTTTGGTAGGATGGTAGCAAAAATATATATAAATATGGATGTGCTAAGAATTTGCGAGAATGCCAGAAAAATCAATCATACCACTCGGAAAATTTGCCAATTGGTTGGAAATTTCTCATCAAGGACAAAAATTATTTATGCAGCCAGTTTCCAGAATAAAAAAATCCCGTTAGATTTCAGCCAAATCAATTTAACTGTAGTATTGATAATCGGATCTTTGTTCCAGAAACCAGTCGCAAAAATGGGTAATGTTATCAATAATGTCAGAGATAACCGAACCAAAGAAATTTGGATTAATGGAACTAGCAACGGAACAAGACTTTTGTCCTATTGATGTGTCAAAACAGAGGGATGTACAAGAGTGAAGATCTGGAAGCAGCTCGACTAAATGTACTATTCTCTGCTCAAAGAAACTCAATATTGTCGAATTTGGTAACGATAAAA
>CAUHTR010003878.1:0-12965 GCA_959609185.1 Schmidtea polychroa | reverse complement strand
GAAGCGTCTTTCAGTAGTAAGATGTGTCACCTCCAGGACATGTCACCTCCAGGACACATATATAAGTAGGTCAAGTTAAAATTAAGTAGATCAAGTTAAAATTATGTAGGTCACGACTATATAGGTATTAAAATATGTAGGTCAAGTTACTTTAAATATATGTTACCTCCAGGACACTATATAAATAAATAAGTCAAATTAAGTAGGTCACGACTATATAGTTTATAAAAAATATGTAGGTCAAGTTATTTTTAACATGTATCCCTATAATATATACATCATTCAAAAGATATTTGAGAGTAGAGTACAATGATCATACCTTCAAAGGTGTATGGTGAATCCCTAACCTTCAAAAGGTGCAAAACCCTCGAATTTTTTCAAACTCTATAATACATGTCATTCAAAAGGTAATTGAGATGTGAGTATGATGGTCATACAATCAAAGGTGTATGGTGAGTCCTTCACCTTCAAAGGGTCAAAAAATTTCGAATTTTTTCAAACTTTATAATATATATACATCATTCAAAAGATATTTAAGAGTAGAGTACAATGATCATACCTTCAAAGGTGTATGGTGAATCCCTAACCTTCAAAAGGTGCAAAACCCTCGAATTTTTTCAAACTCTATAATACATGTCATTCAAAAGGTAATTGAGATGTGAGTATGATGGTCATACAATCAAAGGTGTATGGTGAGTCCTTCACCTTCAAAGGGTCAAAAAATTTCGAATTTTTTCAAACTTTATAATATATATACATCATTCAAAAGATATTTGAGAGTAGAGTACAATGATCATACCTTCAAAGGTGTATGGTGAATCCCTAACCTTCAAAAGGTGCAAAACCCTCGAATTTTTTCAAACTCTATAATACATGTCATTCAAAAGGTAATTGAGATGTGAGTATGATGGTCATACAATCAAAGGTGTATGGTGAGTCCTTCACCTTCAAAGGGTCAAAAAATTTCGAATTTTTTCAAACTTTATAATATATATACATCATTCAAAAGATATTTAAGAGTAGAGTACAATGATCATACCTTCAAAGGTGTATGGTGAATCCCTAACCTTCAAAAGGTGCAAAACCCTCGAATTTTTTCAAACTCTATAATACATGTCATTCAAAAGGTAATTGTGATGTGAGTATGATGGTCATACAATCAAAGGTGTATGGTGAGTCCTTCACCTTCAAAGGGTCAAAAAATTTCGAATTTTTTCAAACTTTATAATATATATACATCATTCAAAAGGTATTTGAGAGTAGAGTGTGATGGTCAAACCTTCAAAGATGTATGGTGAGTCCTTACCCTCAAGTGTCAAAAACTTTGATTTTTATTCAAACTGTAAATTGATCATTTCAACAAATTTTCAATCCCCAAAATAAATTTCCCAACTCAAAAATTTCCCAAATTTTAAAAATTCCCAAAAACAATTTTCCCAACTCAAATTTTTTCAAAATTAAAAAGTCCTAAAAACAATTTTCCCAACTCAAAATTTTTCAAATTTTAAAAAAGTTTTCAAAACTATTTTCCCAAATTTTCCAACTAAATAGTAAAAGAATGTTTTACAATTTTTTTTTTCCTCGAATACATCAAACCAAAAATTTAACAAGGTTCGTCACACAAATCTAATTTTGAAATCAAACAAATGCATTTAATAAAAATTAAAATCATCGACATACACAACCGCCGCCCGCCCGCCCGCCGCCCGCCGCCCGCCCCGAAGGGGCTGGCGCGGTAGTTTGTAAATTTGGTTTAGTTTGAATATTATTTTGAGTATTAATAACAAAGGTAAAGAAATAAATGTTTATTAAATGTATATAGTATGATACTCATTAATATACATTGAACATGCTTTACATTTGCGAACATTTGAATCATGGCATTTAGAACATACAATTACATGTCCGCAAGGTAAAAACAAAACCGATACTTGATTTTCTTTACAAATGTAACAAGTTAAATACATTTTCCTACCATCATTGAGTTTTTTCCTTAGCTTATTTTCAATCAATTCGGATTTCGATATCCATTCATAAATCAATCTACTACTATATCCTGGTTCCAGCCTTAAATCCATACAATTCCAAAAGCATTCATTCAATGAATCATTATCTACTATTGCTTTGTCTAAATGCATCAAATAAATCGATAACTTCAAAATGCATTTATTGTAATTAAATAAATCAATCAAATATCCAATGGAGGAATGTTTGAAAATTTCTAAAATTTTTATGGTTTCCTTTTCAGTGAGAGTATCATAATTGTTCATAAAATCTTCAACGGTGCAGTTTAAAAACTTGAATGATCTCGTGGTCATCAGTAATTTCTTAATAAATTTATGAAAATACATATATTCTGCACACATTTATAAGAGATACATTAAAACAACTCATTTATTAAACAAGAAAATAATTTAAAATCAATAATGGTAATTTTAAGGATTATCTTCGATAGATTTTATTGAATAATGGTTCATTAAAAAGGTCTTGAAGAGCTCTATCCAATGGTTATATATTTGAAGATATAATGTTTGTGCACAATATAGTAAGTATTATTATTTTTATTATTATTTTTATTAACAAACTACATTCTAATAAAATACTTTTACACATCAAATTATTAAAAAAAAAAAAAAAAAAGAAAACCGATAATTATAAAACGAAAAAGAGACTTTACAATAATTTCTATTTTACAAAAATTCAAACAAGTCCGATCACAGAATTAAATTAATCTTGTAGATTGTTGATTGATGAGATCGGGATCTGCTCCTGATTGAATATCATTATCGTCATTATCAATGACATCAACCCCTAAATAATGACCATATGCAAAACTAGAGTTTTTCTCTACCCAAGCTCTTTTATCATCATGATTAGTTTAAAGCAATCTTTGAGTTTTTAAAGGTAAAAAGCTGATGATTTCGGGTTCCTATTCTAGTCTGAGGTACAGAAATAACTGTGTTGTTGTTGTAACAGTCTAAATAAGATTGATGTTTTATATCTGTACCTGGTAATTTTACGCCCTTAGCTCTCATAGTAGATTTATTTCCTAAAAGACTGTAGCACTTTGGTCGCAAGAAAACCCACTCACTATATCCTACACCCTTACTCTCATCCTTAAACTTTCCTATAACTGAGTCGAGTCTCCTAGAATATAAAGGATGAGAGGGATCATAATTTGAGGTGTCTAACAAGTCATCCGAAATCATCGCTGGCAAAAGAACGTCAAGCTTTACATTTTTGACCTCTAAGAAGAAACTATCGGTATCACCCGCAACTATATTTATATCACAGTTAAACTGACTCCTATATTTTGATAATTCTATGTACTGTAATTGATACATCCTTAGTTTTGGATAAATCCAGCACTGATTGTCCGATGTAGCTGGGTCTATCCAAACATATAGACTCCTTATTGAGATGTACACCAAAAAGATCATCATCAATTTTGATGGTTTTTCTAAATGATGGTTTTGATGAATATGTAATTAATTTTTCCGCGGAATTACATAGTCGTAAATTTAATCTCTTCTTAAGGTTTTCAACGGATTTACCGTACAAGCTATTATTATACAATTTGAATAAATCTCTGTACAGTTCACTGCTTGCTTCAGCTCTTAGCTGTGTATTTTTATTTATATAATTTTTAAAAATCGGTGCTTGCTTGAATTTTGTAGCTCTATGGATGTGTACAACTTTGGCACCAAGAGACAAATAAAGCTTGAGAAGCCTCCAATGAAGAACATGGTTCTTCTTTGGCCAATGCGTGAGCATCAACTTCTCAACTTTCGAACCAGGCGGGCACATTTTCTCAGGAGCAAGAGGAAAGTCATTTAAGAAATCATGAAAAATTTCTGGAATATCTATATCCACTTCTATGGTATAACCATAGGGAAGGATTTCAATGTCAGCATTCATGCACTCAAGCAATACATCATTCAATCCATCATACACCCAAGTGAAATCAGCAAAAGGAAGATTTTGGCTAAGAGCCCAACCATACAGATTATTTATATCAATATATAATAATTCTGTATTATCAGAAGCAGCAACGTAATGTTTGTTAACAAATGTTAACCCACCACGTATTCCTCCTTCGTAAAAATTGAACATTTCCATGTCCTGTAAAAGTTCTATAGGCTCAGTTAATGTCATAAGCGCTGAGGCCCATGACATACCCGGAATACCATAAAAGTTTAGAGGTTCTAGACCATTGTATGCAATGGCCTTGGCACGAAATTGTTGGAAATAGTCCGCAAGGAGGAATACATCCAATTTTTGATAAGTTAACATATAGTCAGCCAATTTAGTACAACGCTGTTGAGTCCAAATAAGTTGAGCCTTAGCATACTCATCTTCAGTAACACCAGACCAAATAGGAGGCAATTCATAAGTGGTTTCAAGTACATCCAAATCAGTCGCATAATCATAAGGAAATATGGCTTTAGCATCTATTATTAACCTATCAAAAACCGACGAAGTCAAAGGAAGATCAGTTAGAGTTTTTACAGCCTTAGCCAAAGAACAATTAACAAATTGTATGCTGTCGATAAAACGAACAGCTAATTTTTTTTAATGTGAACAATCATCGAGATAAATTTCTCTGTGCTTGTGGGTATTATATTCAAATTCCAAGAAGGAAAGCCATTGAGACCATATTTTAAAATATGGTGTAAGTCGTAGCCTCGTAAATTATGAAATACAATCGGCAGCTGTTTATAAATTCTGCGAGCCATATTACATTTCCTACAGGCTGCACCGAGATAATTACCAGTAAAATGGTCATGATCTCGAACAGCAAGGGATAAAACCTTCTTGCAAAGATAGCAGTTCCTACAAGATTTGAATTGTCGTTCCTCAGCACAAGTCATAGGTCCTAACCGTTTTTTTCCCTTCAAGCTCATAATAAGGTAGGACAATTGTGACAGCAATTTCCTCTACTTTTTTAAGAAATTGAGGTATACAATCAAGACCATAAAACTCGTAATACGATTTTCTATTGTTAAGATTATTTATTAATAAAAGACCTGCTGAAATAGGTAAATGTATTTGATGATGTTTAACATCTTTAGGTAAAACCGATTCAAATCGGCATAAATAACAAAGGGTGGGGTGATTCTCTTTGAATGATTTTGAAACTCTAAATATTTATTTTCGGGTAAAGTGTAAAGGGTTGTACCCGTTTGATTTTTACTGCATAGGGCCACATGTTTAGTGAAAGCATTGTCTAATCGAAAACCGTTAAGACAATGTGGGCACCATTTGCATCTTATTTGAATACTACAGTCATTATTACGATGGCAGTTCATTAAACGTGTAATGTTGGTCACTGCGGTGTAATGATAATTATCCTTATTTTCCAAGAGTAATAAATAAATTGGAGTACCGATAGTAACCGTTGATCTTGTGAATTATACTTAAGTGGGGGTGTTTAAAAACATAGTCATTAGGAACCTGATCATCATCAACTATCACAGTAGGGGTATAAGCCAGAACATTTATGGCAAGATTTAAGTCTAAATTTTTCTTTTCGAATTTAGGTATATTACACAATTTCATCGGACAATCCGTGACTTCATTGTAATTAAGAATAATTTAAAAGATTTTCATATTTTGAAACTCTTTCAGGGTGGCTACCTATTTCATCTTTTTTTCAAGAGCGCGAGAATACTATAAGGAAACACTTATGATCCTTATTTTTAACATTAATAATTGCTCCTTTAGATTTCAAATCTGCGGGTGTACGAATGTAACTATGACCAGATAGGCGACAAATAGGAGCAAATTTAGTCAGAATGAAATCAATCTCTAAGATATTAATTACTCTCCAGCCACTACCTAAATAGGTAAACTTTTCAATTTTTCGTTTAACTTATTAACTCCCTCAATTAAAAAGTTATCCGAAAAGATCTCGGCGTTATTTGAAAAGTAGTTGTCACGGATTTCCCCATCTTTTTCAAATCTTATAAGAATAGCGAACTTGAATTTTGACGCTACCCATGTTATTTATTTCAGATGTTAACTTTTCAGTGATTTTATCCGTTATTATAATTTTAATTAATTGTGAATCGGCAATATTAAATCGAATAGTTCGAATGGCGCCATTTAAATTTGATTCTATTATCGGCTCAATCGCTAAAGATGATCCACCTATTTGATTTATAGTATTTATAGTATTATCATTATTTATATTTGCATTTATAGCATTTATAGTATCAATATTATCATTTATAATATCATGATTTATAGTATATGTAATATTATTACATTCGTCATCACTGAGTAGAATGACTTCATTTTTAATAATTTCGTCGTCACTGATCTCAATAACTTCAGTTTTTATAATTTTATTTTTTAATTTTAGACACCCTATGTTCAGCAGGTCTTTTATTAGATTTCTTTTTTGTGTTATTATTTAAAATATTTACAATTTCAATGTTATTCTTATTTATTATTTTAAACAGTTCTTGTTTATTTGTTTTGAAAGAATTTAAGTGCTGAGAATGTTGACTATAAAATTCCTTATACCTTACACTCTGGGAAGTTTTGCATATGGGGCAAATAAAAAAGTTGATGCATTAAAAGGTTGGCGATAATATTTCTTCATATTTTTGTGGCATTTATTGTCATGACCCATAGACGAATTACAATATTTAGGATAAAATTTGCCTAATAAAAGTTAAATAATTATTTATTGAATGAAAATGTATTATTTATTTAATAATAATAATAATAATAATAATAAATGTAATTTAATCTTTCATTTAAAATTTGTCTATAATATTATCAACTATAAAATAATTAGTTAATGTTAAATAATGCCTAAGTTATTAATATTATTATTATATTATTATTATTATTATTATTATTATTATTATTATTATTATTATTATTATTATTATTATTAATTATTATTATATTATTATATTATTATTATTATTACTACTACTACTATTACAATTACTATTATAATTATTACTATTACAATTACTATTTTAATGATAACTGAAATAATTTACATAAAGTTATATTTACATTATATTTACATAAAATCTATATTATTATTAAGTTATTAATTAATTAAAAACTATATATTAATAAAATGAAACATACATTTGATTCGTTATTCGAAACTGAGTCCCCAATAGGGATGGGAGCATTCAAATTATACGCAACGGAGGTATCCACTACTGCGGCATTTATTATTGGAAAATTCTTGTTATGAGAAACAGAAGATTCTAAAATGTTAATGGTAATACAATTTTAATTAAACTAATAAATTACCATTTTGGAATATGTTTGAAATATCTAATATGTCGTCATTTTCGGTAATTGCGGCCCAATCACCAAAATAATTGTCTAAATAATAAAGATAATAATAATAATTAAAGTATTTATAATAATTATTAAATATACCATTTCCATCATTTCCAGAACCTAATCGCCTATTGAAGACTGACGAGTTAACGGTACGAGTTTCTAATTGTAAATTTAATTATTTAATATAAATAAATAAATAAAAATCCCTTACCATTTCTCGAAAGAACCACATTGATTTTAGTATTAATTGATGACATTTTAAAATTGTAATAAAATAATTATGATGAAATTTGTATTACAATTGTTTATAACGTGATAATATGCCTTTGTTAATCATGCACGGAGCATGCACCGTTCATAACGGACTTTGTTATTATTGTAATAATATAAAACATAATAATAATTATAAAAATTAATAAAACATAATAATAATAATAATAATAATAATAATAATAATAACAAAACATAAATAATTATAAAATAATAAAAACACATTTTTATAAAAACATTTATTATTTAATAGACATAAGCCATCCTAAACAATGTTGTCCGCACGTACGAGTTAAAGGGTGTTGATACATTGTTTTATTATATACAATAGGTTTGCCCATTGTTTGTAGTTTCGAAACCAATAAAGCAGGATAATAGAAACCCATAGGATCGAATACATGTATCTTATCTGGTTTCATATAGATTGCAATCCAATGCTCTCCGCCGAGATGAGATGAATGGGTATTGACGATTATGGCTTGATTATTTTTCAAAAATGGTATTTTATCGAGAGGAAAAACTCCTAAAAATTCATTCCTAATATTTGTTTTCCAATTCGATTAACCTGAACAGAACTATTTTAATAAATTAAACAGTATAAAAAACAACTTACTCCATGACAACTTTCTGTATTTCTGTATACATTTATACCAGAACCGTTCTATTTGCAGTAATTTGAACTTCATTTCAAATACTCCATATATTATAACATGCACAGGTTCTGTAATAGCTTTTGCAAACTTTATATCTAATCGTAAATTTCCATTTTGAGGTAATTGACTCTGATTCAAATCAAAATCTGGGGCCAAAACAAATGTAAAGAATGGATATTTGGTTTTGAATTCTTCAAGAGTTATGCCGCAATTCAAATTTTTATCTAAATATCCCATATTTCTAACAATACTCTGCATATATGTAGCACAGTAATTGTCACTATCGAAATCTTGAGTATATGTTTCTCGATAATCAGTATTTTTCGACAAAGTTAGAGATGTAACACCAAAGGTTTTGAAAATTGAGCTTGAGGCACTATATGAACCATTATATTGTGCTTCACCTTGAAATGTTACCAGAATAACGTTTGGCATTCTTCTATCTCCAAATATTTGTTCCTTATAGAAGGAAGAAGCACCTTTGGCTATTGCAAATGAAACAATTTCTTTTGTTTTCAGAGGATAGATTGCATGCTTAGAATTAAGACCCAACTGATGACCTGCTAATACCGACGGATCAACTCGAACTCTTCTTACTAGTAATTTTGCATCAACTAATTGACATATTGGTTGACCAGCACCACTAGTTAATGATAAAGAAGAATCGGTTCTTTTCAGTCTAATGTGTACATTGACTCCTGGAAGTAAATATTTTGGTTGATCCATAAAATCGAGTTGTAATGATGAACACATGGTGAAAATCTTTGAGCCTTTAATCCATTTTTTCCGTTCGTCATCAGTTGCTGCATAACCCATAGGAGTAAGACATGTATTTTTGGTGTCGGTATTATAATTTAAAATAGTTCTATTATCGCCTTGGTGGATATATGTATTGTTGCCACCTTCAATCTTGATATTATTAAATCCAAGAATAGCATCTTTAAAAAGTGTATGAAACAAAAAATTATTAGGTATTGTAGCATCAGCATCACCCAAAGCCTTTTTATCTTTATCTATAACCTTGATTTGAACAATCAATAAAGTATCATTCAAATCTAAATATTCTGTTTGAGAACCATTGATGTAAAATTCTACATCATTTCTACTATCGGTAATTGAATTCATAGGAAAAACTTCCTCAAATGCCCCAAATTCTATTACAGCCTGGGGCGATGGTCTATCAAATATACATAATTCAGATTTACCACAAATCATTTTGCAAATATAGTTCCATGTCCTTTCATTCGTTTGTTTATAAGTGATATTCCATGTCTTTACGTTTTGGAGCTGGACCTGGAGGCGTATCTTTTTGAACATACCTGCAACCCCTGGTAAAAACTTTCCCTAATTCAGCTAAAGCATTTGTTTTTAGAGATGGTAATATTTTCTGTTCATTCATAATAACATCTTTTGCAGTTTTCATACCAAAACTACCAATACGTTTAAGAATAGGCAATGCAAATCTACCAATTGTTCTCAACCATCCCGATCCGTACTGTTTACCAATAAATATGGTAATTCACCGCCAGATTGGCTATCACTATACATACTAATAATATCAGAATTAGCCATCTACTTTACGAAAATGTAATGTCAAATGAGTTTTTGAACCTTTTGGAAAAGGTTTATAAGTTTTCCACTATCATCACGAATATTTATTTCTATATTGTTTATACATGAACTTGCTATTGGTAAATACATGGGATTATCGATATTTATATTGGACAACTTCATCATGTTCATATTTTCCAATCCATACCGATTTCAAAAGAGGAACACTGGAATCACCAACAATTATGGGCTCGATAATGTTAGTATATATGAACATTTGTTGATGATGTTCTAGTATTCTTGGTTTGCGTATACCAGTCGATTTTTCTCTATATATTTGCTTATCTAATCCAAGTGAATTTGCAAATTTTTATCAAATGTAACTTCGCAAATATCCTCATTCAAACTGAAGGTAACATCAAATCTTTAACAATTTCCAAATTTTTAAATATGTGTGAACAATTGAACTTTAAATATTTAAGTAATACATCAAGTTTATCAAAATATAATTCATCAGCAAAGATGAATGATTCTTCAACTTCATCGTTATACGACACAGATATTTTGATTTCTTCTTTCACTATACTGTTTGCTTCAAATAGATTAAAACGTAATAAATACTCGGTCTCCATAACAATATTTTTCAGCTTATTGCAACCCATTCGTTTGGCATCTTCAATAGTTTCGAATGTTATTGTAAATGGTTTAAAATCACAACTGATATTTAATCCATCCTTGTAAAATATATAGCAATGCGAATCTAATATTTGGTTCGGAATATGATATGTTTTATCATAATTACTAATAATAAAGATACCGCTACATGTTTTCACAATATTCCTTTTAAATTAAATCTTACATTGACTATAAAATGGGAATGTGTTGTACACGAATGTAAAATCTTGCAGTGCAACTTTCCAGTCACCATTTAAAGAAATCGGATTCTGGAGATTGACCATAAATTTACTGGCTTGATTGTCTGGATGAATTAATGGGCAACTATTGCTCGGTAAAATAGTATAAAAATTCACTTTACTAGGTCCTTTGCTGATATCCATGACGAGTTTTTTGATAACTATGCCATTTGACATAGTATTGTTTATCCTTGCCGACCTTTTTAGTTTTCAATATTTTTTGAATTCTAAATACCTTTGGAGGAGGAATGACTTGTAATTCCTGCTCATAAAATTTCCCTTGTACAATATTATTATCACTGTCTTTGATGACATACATTACAGGATTCTGTTTAGTATTTATTTTTGAAATTACAAAGACTTCATCACTCCAATTTGTATCAAAATTTTTAATAAATGGTGATGCACTAATTTTACTAATTCTAACATGATCACCGACTTTATATTTAGGTTTTGCAATTTTTACAGATTTCTTAGAATAGAATGTTTTGATGTAATATCAACCGGTCTTAATCCATTCAGTCCTCGGATGTGATGAATGATTATAACTTGTTATTATTTCGGTAAAGCATTTACCCATTTTTTATTACCTTGATGCACGAACAATTTCTTTAATCTATCTCTCAATGTTCGATTAAATCTTTCAACATGGGCAGCTTTGTATTGAGAATGTACCGAGTAGTGATTTATTTTCAGTTTATCGAGGACTTGCTTAACTTTGCTATTGTAGAATTCTTACCTAAAAATAATAATAATAATAATAATAATAATAATAATAATAATAATAATAATAATAGTAATAATAATAATAACAATAATAATAATAATACCCAAATCTGTTTGCAAGTTATTAGGATGTCCATCTCTAAATAAATATTAATTGCCTTTGACATTTCATCTGCAGATTTTGCCTTGACTGGTATTGCTCGTGCAAAACCTGCTGTATACATTAATACATGTTAAAATATATTTATTCCCATTGTTAATTTTCGAATACGGTATCATCTCCATCAAATCCATTTGCCATAAATCGTCAATACCAAATGTTTTATAGGCTCTTGTTGGAAATCTTTTCCGCATTGGTTTGTTCAAACTGTACGCAAGCTGATCTGATAACCACTTCTGGGTTTCTTTTTTCGAATTCGGAACTCTTTTCTTTAATTTTGCCACTCCACCGAAACCGGCTTCGTCTTCGGGTTCGTCCAAATCTTCTCCATTACAGCAAGAAGATTTAAAATTAAAATTTAAATTAGGTAATGAAGGATTAGCACCCATTGTTTATGATTGATTTCCTACAACTCCACCTAATAATGATAATGCCAGAGGTATCAATGCACCAATAAATCCACCTTGTTGTTTATATATAATTTTTCCTCATTTGCTTACGATTTTTATTATTTACTAATGATAACAAAGGTTTCCTATGTTTGCTCAATAAATGCTTTTTTTGATTTACTGATTTTAATTTTGCCTTTGACTACTTTAAGTATATATTGAGTAAATCATCGACAACAAAATTTGGGAATGATTGCAATATATTCATTCTTTTCATACTCGGGGCCTTTAAACAATGCATTAAAAAATGGAAAACTGCGATGATTTTTAATTACTTTTTTACCGGCTTTACGGGTTTACGGGTTTCACGTTTAGGTTAGGATTTTTCGAAATAAGATTCATTGCAGAGAAAATTTTCAGTTACAAGTTTTTTAGATGGTGTATAAATAGTTGTTGTGGAACCTTTGAACTTTAAGACTCTTTTTAATACTTTTCTTAATTTCCTAATATTTTTCACCCTTGCTTTTAGAAAACCTTATTATTCATAGAGGTTTTCAACTTTGTTTATAAACCATGGCACCTTTTGGGTTGAAAATATCTGTTTTTACTCGTAAATCATCGGGACATTGTGTGTGAAATCAAGGAAATATATCCATGAGGTATTTTTGTAGCATCTTGAAATGCACTGATAAGAAAATTACGATGTTAGGGTATGCTTGACGTGCAAGAAAATCAATCACTGTTGCATCTCTAGGATTCTGAAAATAACTATAATATGTACATTTAAATTACGTGTTCGATGTGCACCACCTTGATGAAATAGATTTGATTTTATAAAATAACAGTTACACCAACGTGCCTACTGATTTTGGAATTAAATTATTGAAATCTTTTCTTTATTAGCTTCTGAACAAGCATCAATAATTATGACATCCCCCTTCTTTAGTCTGACTGGACCAATTTTTCAAATCCCTCTACTATT
>CAUHTR010003877.1:32500-41891 GCA_959609185.1 Schmidtea polychroa | reverse complement strand
ATTGAATCTAGCTCAAAACAATAAATCAAGTTATCCGAAATTTCTAATCCGATATCTTGTAATGGTGTGAAGGACATTCACCAAAAATTTCAGAAAGATAATTCCCGATTATCGTTTATAACCATTTTATATTGCAAATATAGATGACAGTATTATTGTCACCTTCGATTTTGTTGGGTTATTGGGTTGGTGATAAAATTAAATCTCTGACTCTGACTTCAAGCGTGTCTTTGACTAAGAATTAACAATTAACACTGGAAACTTTATTGAATATCACAAATCTTTCATAATGATACAATTGGCTCAACAAGCTGACTATCGATTATACAGTGCTTATTACAACACTATGGTGAAGAACAGTATGAGCGTATAACCTTGATTTGAAGAATTTCTCAAAACTGAGGAGTAATTTTAACTGGTTGTTTTCTGATTTGACTTGAATTTACTTACCGAACTCTGTTCTGTTATCAACTGAATAAACTCTTGCTGCTTCTCTTTATTTCTGTTTTTTCCTTAATTTCCACTACTTCGTTTCTATTCAAATTCTCCAATAAAAATAAATATTATATCTTCAAATTTTCCCAAATTTAACTTGTTTTCTTAATTCTCTTAATTGTTCTGCCTGCTTCTGGTATGCTACCTCCTTTTATACCTCGTCACTTTGTGTCACTTCAGTTTTTCTTTAGTTTCCGATTTTTTTTCCCAATTTTCTTGCTGACAGCTGTCGAGATATTTTCAGTCTATTTTTGTGTTGTTCCCGTTAACTCTGACAAGCTCTCGAGATAAGAATAATGTTGTTTTTTTATTTTTCCCGATATTGAAATTCCTTTTCCTTTTTGTACTAATTAATTAGAGCTGACATTTGTTTTTGTTTCTTGTCTGATTTCTTTTTTTTTCATTCCACTTTGTTATTTCTTTTTGCTTCCGTTTTCTTTTCTGAGTTCCAATAGAATGACTCGTTTGACATGACCATCTTCCCCCAAGTAATTTTATTTATTTATTTATACATTTGTTATTTAGGTATCCTCAACACTTTAAATTAAATTTTAAACAAACTATTTCTAGTGTATTCAATGAAAGAATCTTGACAGGAAGTGGGTAACTATACTTCTTAACTGGCTCGTCAAGCTGAGAAAGGCAAAGCATTGATCTAGAGTAGTTGAAAAATAGAAACGATATGATTCAGATTATCGAGGAAGCTCGGTTCGAAAAAAATAGGAACCATCATTCGAGAGCCGACATACTGCAAGACTCAGGTATTTCCAGTTATAGCATGCTCCATATCGAGGATCCCAGCATTCGCTGACGCACATAAGAAGCCCTAATAATAAATGTTTCGGCATAAAATACAAAGCACATAATGTCGTATTTTTTGAACTCTTTGAAATTCGTTTGAGGTGAAAGTTATTAACATAGAATACTGATGTAGACGGTGACGACATCAAGATTGACTAAATAACAAAACGATGAAGGAACCAGTGAAAATGGGGCACTACAACTTATAAGGAGTCCTCATGGGAGTCCTCACTGACAGCCACTCGAAAAACCGCACTACCAACGTTTCTAGCGGTGAGTGTTTAATGACCAATTGATATAATTATGCGTGGCTGCTAGTGGAATGCGAATAAAGTGAAAGTGTTGACCGGAAAAAATACAAAAGGAAATATTTCTCCACACGTATAACATTATGTGGACAGACAATTAATAAATAATTTTAGGTACCCTACTAAACCTAGCAGTATGCTATTAACAAAAACTGACAATAGTTTAAATTTCAACTCAACTCGACGTGACTCTACTTTCACTAAAATTCGTGAGTTTTAATAAATTTAATAATTTCAAACTGTCTTTACCAAGCACTCTTTAAATGGTATATTAATAATTTCTAACTGCATTTATTATAAAATTTAGATAAATAAGTATTTGATTTTCATAATAAATTTAAAGAAAAACTGTTTTATTTTTAGAAAATGCAATTAGAATTTTTCAATAAAATTGAAATGAAAGTCTCATATTATTTGTCTAAGAAATAAATTTAAAATAAAAAAGGCATATAATTCATTTATATTAAATCTTTCATAAATTAAAAAATAGAAATGCGTTAAAAAATGAATTGCAATCTAAATACTATAAAAAAGGAATTTGTTTAAAATCATCAATTCTATCATTTATAATTGGGATTTTTTATATTACTGTTTGTTTTCATTTATCAATCCCTTTCTAAATTTTTATGTCAAATGTAATTGCATTTGTATTATGCAAAATAAAGGTGATAACTTTTTATTAATATCTATACATATTTTCGTAAATTAAATGCCGTTATAAAGCAATTTTTAAAATAATAATTTTTCACCATCAATGATTGATACAAATTGAGATTATTTCTAAATCTAAGAATTAGTCTGAAGTGCAAATATGACTTCGGATATTGCTAAACGCCAGCGAACAGTACCTTCGTCTAAAGCATTTGAATTCAACTGGCGTCAACCTGTTTCGGATGATCTTATAAACGGGGCTCATTTTGATAGATATGATGAAGTATAAATTTCAGAAACATAATTATTGTTTATGATGTCAAATTTAAATAGGACAATAATAGTCTTGAATCTAATTGCCTGGTCAGGGTGGATGAATACGGATTTTTTGTCCACTGGAAAAGTGAACAAGGAGTACGTTTATAAATTACATTATTTTATCTATCTCAAGCTTTATGTAATTATAAATTTAATGAATGAATAAATATTAATATTTTGATTAATTTCATATTTATTTTGCTTTTAGTATTTTTCCATATTTTGTCATAATTGAATAACAATTAAAAATTCATATCTAAATAAAATATTTCATGAAATTATTTCATTTATCGTCTTATCTGTAAATAATAAACATCTGCTGAGTAAAATGATACTATTATTACGCAATTTTACACTCAATTAATATTACTCAATTCTGATTGGTTCAATGATTCTTGCACATTTCAATGAACGAATTCAACTTATCGATATATCACGAACATTTATCAACATTGTAATAAATAGAGAAATTCAATTTATATTATTATTATTATTTATTATTATTATTATTTATTATTATTATTATTATTATTATTATTATTATTATTATTATTATTATTATTATTATTATTATTATTATTATTTATTATTTATTATTATTATTATTTATTATTATTATTATTATTATTATTATTATTTATTATTATTTATTATTATTATTATTTATTATTATTATTATTATTATTATTATTATTATTATTATTTATTATTATTATTATTATTATTATTATTATTATTATTATTATTATTATTATTATTATTATTATTATTATTATTATTATTATTATTATTATTATTTATTATTATTATTATTATTATTATTATTATTATTATTATTATTATTATTATTATTTATTATTATTATTATTTATTATTATTATTATTTATTATTATTATTATTATTATTATTATTATTATTATTATTATTATTATTATTATTATTATTATTTATTATTATTATTATTTATTATTATTATTATTATTATTTATTATTATTATTATTATTATTATTATTATTATTATTTATTATTATTATTATTAATATTATTATTATTATTATTATTATTTATTATTATTATTTATTATTATTATTATTATTATTATTATTATTATTTATTATTATTATTATTATTATTATTATTATTATTATTATTTATTATTATTATTATTATTATTATTATTATTATTATTATTATTATTATTATTATTATTTATTATTATTATTATTATTATTATTATTATTATTATTATTATTATTATTATTATTATTATTATTATTATTATTATTATTATTATTATTATTATTTATTATTATTTATTATTATTATTATTATTATTATTATTATTATTATTATTATTATTATTATTATTATTATTATTATTATTATTATTATTATTATTATTATTATTATTATTATTATTATTATTATTATTATTATTATTATTATTATTATTATTATTATTATTATTATTATTATTATTATTTATTATTATTTTTATTATTATTATTATTTTTAATATTTCTTGCATAATAACTTCGAGAATGTAAAATTGTTAAATTAATTTAAAACATTGAATTACCTATTAACATTTATCTGTTTATATATAAAATTTTTAATAAAATATATTTTAAAAAATCTCTTCAATTTTCTATTTCCTCTAAATTATCTTTTCCTTGAGAAAAGTTTTCATATATCTGCTGCATTTTTCTTTCTTATAAAATTGCACGCGTTTCTGTAATTATATTCATTAAGCTATTTTTAATAAGTAATTATTTTCATTAGTCTTGGTTTAGAAAATTATAAAGTAGCAAGAGAATAGAAAAAGTATTGAAAATTAATCCGTCTAACGAAGACAATTAAAAATATCAAAATATATATATATATATATATATATATATATATATATATATATATCATTAATATTGTGAAGTGTTTTGTGCAGAGTTTAATTTTTCGAATGATTTGTAAGAAAAGTTTAAAAAAGATTTAAGTCAAAAACAATTACAATTAAAAATAAGTTTTTAAATTAAAAACTGGCTAAAATAATAATTATTCTACTTAAATTTTCTTAAATTCTTTGGACAAATATTTATAATGAGTTGTTAGGATGATTTAAATTTACGTCGTAAATTAGTAAAATTAAAAATATGTTTTAATTGTAAAACATAAATTTAAATAAAACAATTAATTCGATTCGAATTTTAATATTGAATTCTTCTGATAAATTGTTTTGAGGTTGTTTAATTCAATGGCGAAAAGTTTTTTTAAATATTAAACAATATTTTGATAATTAATACAATTTGGAATATAAGCTCAATTGCTGAAAATGCTTTTCAAAACAACTTAGGAGAAGTTCTAGTACATCTAACAAATATAGACTGCATAAATACTCCAGATATTTTTCAACTTTTGCAGATCGGCAATAATGTTGCACTTTCATCCATCGCTAGCTTTTGCCCTCCATACTATGCATTAAAAGTTATATTTTCGAAGGTTGCTGTTCTCGCGTTGAATTTTATTCTGCAAATTCCCCTTTGTCCAGCTAATATCTTGCTTGCGTTTCCTTGAAGAATTATCTCAAATTTTGACATTTTGACCAATTATTTATTCTTTTTAACCACCCATAAGCACGATATGACTAATATTTCGCTGTTTAAATAGATACCATTCACATGTCAACTCCTAAACTCTGAGAGATATTTCTTCGGAATTTATAAGTTTTTCCTTTTCATCACCAACAACTCCATATGAGCTTAGTAAAGTTTATTTGCTATCTCCAGTTTTCTTATCCATTGCAAAACCATGAAACCATTTTTGCCTTTGACTATCCTAAAATCTGATTTCAAACTCATGACCTTCCAAGTTTGATATAGCCTTAGCAATGGCTATCGTATTAAATGTAAATATTTGTCCGTAAAACATTAAATAAAGCTTAATTGCTTTCAATAATGACAAAATGTCATATATGCACCTCAACACGTTCAAATTCATCATGGTAGATAAGGCCTTTATAATTTGTTTGACTATTCTCTCCATAACTAAATGTTCAGCTGAGTATCATGATGGAAATGGTATTGATAGATAATAAGATTAGATAATATTAGGAAGCAACATATAACGCTAACATTATTACGCAACTATATAAAGCATTTTAATAAAGCATTTACATATATAGGCCATGAGTTTCTTATAGATGCTGTATTCTCATCCTCCTCAATAAAATGGGATCACATTGAATGTTCTTATGCTATTCAGTATCAAACCATGAGCTTTAAAGGCTGCATTTCACTTTGGTGTATGGTCAATGGATTCTGGGATCATCAAAGCTTGTATTTACAAAGTATTATCATGTAATGTAATCCCATAACCCATGATTAATTTATGGATAAACTCTCCCCCCGTTATCACTCGAATACTGACTGTATAATTGAGCTGTTACTGACAACCGATTAATTTTATTAATTTGTTTACAAGTTGAAATTCCCAACTCTGACAGCCTTTGACATCAATTCATTCTGACCTTGATTTATCTGTTAATCGGTCACAAACGGTTTCCTACGCCCATAATGGTCCTTTCAACTTATCAAAATCGCCTTTCATATTTTTCATATTCCATATCTCATTATGACAATCTCCAACCAACGATAACGGAAAAACCAAATGTATAATAGTGGAGAGGGGGCTTATAGAACCCTAATCAGTCAAAGCGCTCATTAATATCAAATCTTAAATATTTCCGAAGTAATTCATTATGATTTTAATCATTTTAATCATTGTCATCAGTAAGACGATTTGTAACAAATTTTGCAATAAACTTTTCTAAACAAAAATTTTTTTAAGATGCTATTATTCCTATGGCATTTGTACTTTTATCTAATAGTTGAGGATTAATTTTATAAATTTACTATTAATATTTTATATAAACAGACAGCCAAAGATCAACACTAAAGAAGAAATCAATGAAATCATGAATTTGATCTGTTGTCATTGACCCCGAGAATAACTGACAATATATAAAGAAATTTAAAAAAAATATAATAAATTAAAAAGTAATAATTAAAATATAGAAAATTTTAAAAATAGGATTTAAAAATCAGAATTGACACATTTATTGAAATATTTAAATATCATATAAAAGTGGTTATTGAAGGCTTTATTTAGAATATTTTTAAATATTTTATTAGGCTTCTAGAAGCTAATTATAGAACTTGTATAAAAAAATTTAAAAATTTGTAGTTTGTGTCATTTTGGAATTTTAAATGATATTTATTTTATTTTATTTTTAATTTTAATTTTCAGTAAAATTTTAAAGTTTTTAAAAAAATATTCATAAAACGAAAGTATATATTATATAACCAATGAGAATTAAGAGAAAGGAAATAAAAGAAAGATTGAAAGGTAACTTTGGGAAGAACATTGCTAAATTCCAGGAGATTGACAAGGACTATCTTATAGTCGAAAATTCTTTCATTAAATACATTATTTGCAGCAAAGGGCTTAAATTATCATTTTATTGTTTTAAATAATAAATGCTGCTACCAAGCAATCATCATTTAATAATAATAATAATAATAATAATAATAATAATAATAATAATAATAATAATAATAATAATAATAATAATAATAATAATAATAATAATAATAATAATAATAATAATAATAATAATAATAATATAATAATAATAATAATAATAATAATAATAATAATAATAATAATAATAATAATAATAATAATAATAATAATAATAATAATAATAAATAATAATAGTATTTAATATTAATAAAATTATTTCTTTGCACACATAGAAACAAATGAAATGTTCATGATGCCAGATTTCTTACTAAGGAAACTTCAAATAGATCTAGTCTCCTGATAAAATATGTCATGAAAATTTATTTGGTTTTAGAATCGAAATTTATGGCTGACTTAATTTAATAGGGAGAGAATATCAGCAAATTTGTGGAAAATATAATTTTCAGTTCTCTATCAAATATATCAATTAAAAAATTTTTCATTCGATCTTTTCATTGAAGTATAAAATGATGAGATGTGCTCTTCTTCTTTTTGATTTAACTTAATTAATAAATATAAACAATTTATCATTTACCAGCTTTTATCTGTCTTTAATTAAATAAAAGATAAGTTTAAATTTCTTCAATGTTTATGTCATTCGTTAAACTTTCTGCTACCAATCAATAAAAGAGCACGCGTTTAATGCGCAAACGGTTGATTCGTCATTGGAGTATATTAGACGCTAAGGCTAACCAATAATAAGGTGCAAAATAGACTTCCTGTCTTTACATAATACCCTTAAATATTCCACTGCTGTTATTATAGTCAGGACTCTGATTTCCGTTTCTTGGAACTTGTTTCTGGCCGAAATTGGTTCGGTTTCCTTTATCTTTAAATCAAGCATTGAGCCGCAAAAAGTGATGAGTAGAGTTGACGAATTTCACATCATTAATGAACGTGTAAAAATTTCCTTGACTTTTGTTAATTTCACGAAAAGTCTACCGTAATTATCTCCAAAATTAAAATCACATTAAATTTGAAAATTATTTTTCAATTTATAGCGAATCAAATTTAAGAGTTAAAAATTAATAAAAAGATTAAAAATAATAATTATAACTGATAATGATAAATTCAGAAATAAAAATTAAATCGAAAAATAAAAAATTTTGAATTAACGTTCAAAGTTTATTTAAAATATTTTCATACATTTTTCTGATTGCATGAAGTTGATTTCTAGTTTCTAATCACACCTCTGTCTGATGATATCGAAATTATAATTTCATATTTTGTGTGGATATTGCAATTGATGAAATCAATAGTTTTATATTGCAATAAATTTCATTATCAAATTTCAGTAATGAATTCTGAATTTAATGATTGCAATTGATTTTAACTGGAGAAAATATTGATCTATAATCTGATAGAAATGAAGACAAAAGACATTGTAAATAAAAATATTTTATAATTTCGCTTTTTCATAAATAAAGTAAAAATAGTTATAACAAAAAATTTGTTTTTTATTGAGGTAGAGTCAGAGAAGTTATAAAATACATAAAATTCATCTTTCTAAATAATTATTCTTTAAGAAATAAATTAATTTCACATTGCTTAAATCAGCGGCCGGGGAACATTTTTAATCATTACCCTAAAATATTTTTGTGTAAGTTGATATTACCCCATGGCGAAGAGCAAAAAAACGAAATCGCCTCTTTTTAGCATCTTTCATATTATAGCCCCCATGATAATTTTGAAAAGAAAACAATAACTAAAAATTTAATTTAAACATCATTTATTCAATTTAACAATGTAATACCTGGTAATACATAACTATATATATATATATATATATATATATATATATATATATATATATATATATATATATATATATATATATAATATATATATATATATATATATATATATATATAACAAATTGAAACCCATTGGGGTACAATTGAGGGTTGACAATTTGGTGTACTGTAACAAATTATAATAATAATAATGGTGGTACCAACAAAATTTACAATTGAAAAAATTAGAAAAAAAAAGTATAATGGAAAACATTCTTCCTTCACGTTTTGGAGAAATGATGTTGTTTCATGTTCGATACAATTGCTTCAAAATTAGGACTTTTTGATGTAAGAGCGATTTGAATACAGTCTTCGGCGTTTAATCGATTTCTGTTCTTCGATTTTATGTTCATTAGAATGGAAAAGCCTTGTTCGCACAAATATGTTGTTCCAAATGGCAGCAATTTTTTAACCCTATCTTCATGTGCAATTTTGAAAGCCTTTGCAG
>CAUHTR010003877.1:0-27500 GCA_959609185.1 Schmidtea polychroa | reverse complement strand
AATTCAACACTCTGCTTGGTGACTATACAATGCTTATTGCAACACTCAGTGAGGAATAGCACTTGCGTATAACACCGGATTAAAAGATCACAAATTACTGATTGGTTTATCAACTGGGACTTTGAGCTGGTTGTTTTCTTTGACCTTCTTCACAAGTTTATTCAAATAATCAAGTAACTTCTTTTCGTTTAATTTTTCAACTAATTCTTTTATTCAAATCTTCTCCAATAATTATTCTTCACAATTATTTTCTTTACAATTCTTTTTCACAATCGTTTCTCCAACAACGTTTCTCCGACAACGTTTCGTCCAACGTTGTCTAATTTTTCTCCAATAATTTTATTTCTCAAATTGTCTCTCAAATCGTCTCACAAATTATCTCCCGAATTTCCAAATTTTGTTCTGATTTCGTGTCCACTAGTTTTCCTATATATAGTTATTTTATTTGTGGCACTGGCGACAGATTCTATTTACCATTTTCCTTTTCCTCTACGTCAGTCTTATCTCTGGCAGATATCAAGATATTTTTCCATTTTCCTTTTTTTGTTAAACCGTCTTCTCCCGACAATTTCGTTATCTCTGAGAAGCAGTCAAGATACGGATTTTCCATTATTTTCTTTTTCTGGAATTTGAAATAACACTTTCATTTTTACTTCTTAATTAACAATGATCTTTGTTTTAATTTTTTGTTTGTTTGCTTTTATTTGATTTATCTTTCTCATCTTTAATTTCTTTTTACTTCCGTTTTCTTTTCTGAGTACCCATAGACTGTCCGGTTTGTCATGACGATCTTCCCCCAGGTAATTTATTTATTTATTATGTTATTTTTCATTTAGGTATCCTCAACAATAAGTATAAAGTGATGAATTCTTGGTAGGCACATTAATAAAATGTCAAACAAGTAAGTATATATTGAATAACATGAGAAATTGTTTCGCTTTATTCAATATATACTTTGCAGAAAAATGGCTTATATTATAAATATTAATTGATAATCAATATGTAATATAAATCTAAATTTAATAAAATAAATGAATTTAACAAATATTAATTATAAAAACTTTTAGAACTAACAGAACTTTGTTTTTTCAAAGGGTTTTGGTTATATAATTTTGATAGGGGTTTTGAGGTTCCTGAATTTCGGTTCTTTTTTTATGGCTTTAGTAAAATCTATGATGATTTCATTTAATAATACACACAAGTGTTTAATAATCAGTGTATATGAGCTGTCAAATATAAGTTTTCCACTGAGAAGGGGGTATAAGATAAATACTTGTAGCACACATAAGCAAGCTCTTGAACACCTTCCCTATAAATGATGAATTGAACCAAAATAATATTGATTAGTTTCCACATCTTGTCTCAATATCCCTCTTGGATCGTAATTGGTAAAAATATATTGTTTAAAATGGAACTTTTAAACAGTCTTTTTAACAGTAATAATTACTTCCACAAGGAACTGATTTGGATTTCTTGGAGGGTTGCTTTTATTAAACTATTAATCTCATAACATTATACCGAAGCGAAAATAAAAGGAAACCATACTTCTTCATTTAGACCGTTATTAGCAGCCTGGAATAATCTTGAAATATATTTACTTTTCAGCTGGCTTAGACTTTGTTTGGGAGTAAAGGCCAATGGAATGATTCCGGTTCGATCAATCAGTAAAACATTTGCATCTGGAAAGACAGAAAAAATTATCTTTCAGAGTTTAAAAGAGCTCGGTCTACCATGTGGAAAGGTAATACTGTAATTTCCTCGTGTTTATAACAATTATAAGTCAGATTAAATAATATACTCACAAGCCATATAATAAGCAATATGATGTTTTACATGTTCGAAAATATTTTATAAAACACTATTAATAAATATTTTAATATAAAAATATTTTCTGTAAAATTTTTAATGTCTCATTCGGATGATTATTTTAACTTTGCATCAGCCAATGAATATTTTGTTACATTATTAAAACTTTAATTTTTAATTAATAATTGTTGATAATTTATTATTTTGTACTTTTTGTGTGAGTCCACTTTAATATTATTATTATTATTATTATTATTATTATTATTATTATTATTATTATTATTATTATTATTATTATTATTATTATTTATTAAAAAGAGAGTTTGAAGACTATAAATCAGTAATATATCGATATATTACTGATTTATAGTATTCAAACTCTCTTTTTAAAAAATTCAATGGAAAAAATAATCAGTGGTGAAATTGGAAAAAAAGTTCTTATAATATTATTTTATTATTATTATTATTGTATTATTATTATTATTTTTATTGTTATTATTATTTAATATTATTATTATTTATTAATATTATTATTATTTTATTATTATTAATTATCATATTATTATCATTATTGTTTATTATTATTATTTATTATTAATATTCATTTCAATTATATCTCTATATATAAAAAAGCTAAGGGTCCCCTCCATCCGAATTTTACTTTTTTTTTAAAAATCTTTTTTAATTAATTAATTTTTTTAAATTTTTTTAAAATTTTTTTTATAATTTATTTATTCTTTTGTCTTTATCGTTCTATATTACTTCGAAGAGGTTTATGCTATTATCTTTTATCATAGTTATGTAAACATTAATAAACTGAATCTTACTCCTGTCCAAGAATACCCTGGATATTAACTTTAACATTAACCCAACGTTCTATAATAAATGTGTGTAAGTCATAGCGAAAAGTGACATTCAGTTAAACCCATGACATTAAATAATGGCTTACATTATAGACGGATAGAAACATTCTCTGTTGGAAGAAAAATAAATACCTGCACACAAACACAGCTCACAAAATCTCTATAATAAAAATACAACAAGGGGACATTTAATAAACTTCAAATTTTTAATTTTAAAACTATTAAATATTAATACATTTGAGGATATCTCTATTGCTAATTTAGAGTCATCGCCATGGTTTTACATCTTGTGTACCCATATGTGAGTATGTTTTTATAATTATTATAATAAAATCAACATGAAAAAGCGTTAAAAAAATCACCTAAAAAATTCACTTTTAAGAATATATCTGTTAAAATTATTGTTGAAAAATCATTTACACCATATTAAAAACATATTTTACAAAATCTTCGATAAAATAATAAATTATGGTCGACAGGGTTTATAAATTTTTATATTTATTTAATATATTTAGAAATTAAATAACTTTCATTTTTTTGAAACAATTTTTCCTTTAAAATTCACCTAAATAATTAAAAATGTAAAATTTCCATAATTTCTTATAAAATCTTGACAATAATTTCTAGTCCGTTATTACTCTTTTCTTTGTATGCAAATCCTACCAGCACACTATTAAATGTTTATCAACTGCAATCCGATGTATTGTGAGGTGTGTGTGTGCATGTGTGTATGTGTGTATTTCTGACATTGTTTTTTATTCAAAACTTCTGTCAAGCTCGCTTGCTGTTTTTTTTATATAGTTTGTTATGTGAAAAGGAAATCGAAAATTTTCAATCATTGGTTAAGAAGTTAAGAAGATATTAATGATAGCTGAAAAGTTTATTTTTAAAATGGAGAAATAATAGTGCATTATAAAAGAACAATTCCTCCAATACTCACGATACCAAGAGAGCGGATGAATGCTCAGTATTATTAGTGAGGGAATTGCAAAACTGAATAAAACTGAATATTCCCTGCCAGTCACTATCAACGGATTATGGGAATAAATAAGCTGAGAGTATATTTGCTAGACATTTCTGCATCAATTTCCTCCGCCGACCGAAATCACTGGCAGGATTCTAGAAATTCCATAAGTTGTGACATGTCAATATTTAATTAATGCACATTTTTCAATTTTCATTTATCAATTCTATTTATTCAAATCGATTTGCACAGAGATTGATTCAAAATTCATTCCTTACTAAATATCACATTCTACTTCATGTTTTCACCGACATTTTATCTACATTATGTACATATTTATATTTTTATTTATATTTGCTCTGTCAAACCAGAATACGCTTTATTATTTGTTTTGATTGATTTTAGTGAACTGTGAACAATTTTATTTATTTTTCTGATAGATTTCATTATTCATAATCATAATAATAATGATAATAATAATAATAATAATAATAATAATAATAATAATAATAATAATAATAATAATAATAATAATATTAATAATAATAATAATAATAATAATAATAATAATAATAATAATAATAATAATATTAATAATAATAATAATAATAATAATAATAATAATAATATTAATAATAATAATAATAATAATAATAATAATAATAATAATAATAATAATAATAATAATAATAATAATAATATAATAATAATATAATAATAATACATTGAAAAACACTTGTGAAAGCCAGTACAGAAAATTCCTTTCGATTTATAACAAAATATTGATTGATAGTCTAAAAAAGATATGAAGATAAAGGATAATAATTATTTGTAAATGCGACTTTATTAGTCCTCTGAGGAAAGAATTAGGAATTTATTTATAAATACATTTTTATTGATAAAATTTATTTACAATTATGTAATCAATTTTAATATGAAAAATATAATACACTCATACCTCGCTACACGGCTGCTCTTTATACGGCTTTTCGCTATAACGGCCTACTTTAATTACGGCACTTTTTCGATTTACGGCCTAAAATGTTTCGTTATACGGCCAAAAAAAGTGTGAATTGTGTATGTGAAAGTGTATGGAATTGTATCAAAATATTTGATTCGTTATGCGGCGTTTCGCTTTGCGGCCAACTTTCCTGGAACGTATCTAGGCCGTAAAGCGAGGTATGAGTGTATATATAATAATTGAACCTCCCCCCTCCCCCCCCCCCCCCCCCCCCTAATCTGACAGGGACTTACGATATCGATCCATTCAGTATGAGCAGTTGAAACAATTTGTAGATATGTAATTAGCAAGGATAAATATTCACTGAATTATTAACCAAACATCCCATCATGTTACTCGTTTCAATTTGAGTATAATCCTCGATTTGTCTATGAAATATGTCTCAAATAGCTTCACTTGCAATGATACAATTTATTTTTATTTTCACAGTTCTGTCGACTTTTTTTGTTTTGCTGTGTTTGATATTTAATTTATTTAAGTTTTTTTCAATCGTCAAGTAAGTTTTTTATTTTCAATTTTCAATACCTTTATTTTTCAACCTTATACACTCCTGAAACCCAACCACCGAATCTCCATGTTTAATTAACCCTTCTTTTACATTTTACAATTTATATTAACATTTTACTAAATGTCTTAACATTAAAATAAACATTAAAATTTTTCACAGTTGAATTTAGGTAATATTTAGAAACGCCAAATGAATATCACTTATACAATATAGTTCGACAGATTCGCTCTCATCATCAAGTAGAAACGATTTTAATATACAATTTTTTTGTCAAGAATTTATGTTTGAAGGTAAAAACAAATAAAGAATATAATTATTAGTCAGTTTGTCAGTTTGGCTTTCAAATTAATGCCAATTCACAGTTATTGTGGGATTTTGTTTAAATTAATAAAAAAAATATTTAAAAAATTTGTTTAAATGAATAGAAATTTAATAGTGAGATTTCAAAAGCAATAAAATATATCCAATGAATATAATATGTTCTGAAATTGAGGAATTTCAGTTTATCAAATTTTCTCCTTAATTTATCTCATTTAAATTGAAGTAATAATAATTTAATAATATTTTCAACACACACACACACACGGGTCACTTTTACATAGTGGATATTAAAATCAAATTTCTTGTAAAAGCTCTAATTTTTAAGTAAATAATAAATCGAAAATTTTAGTTTTTGATAAGATATTTATTACTATATATTTTTTATAATATATAATTTAAAAAAAATGTTAACTTTACAATTCGGTTTTCTCATTCATAACCATTACAACTTTTTTTTTAATAATGAATAAAATCTCATTTTTATTTCCCTTAATTATAAGAAGTTTTCAGCCGAGAATAAAATAATTTTTTAATATTTTAAAATAGTTTCAAATAAATTGAAATAGTACTTAATTAAACAGTTTAAAACAGAAATGAATTTTTAATATTAAGTAATTGTAAAATATTTAAATGTTAGATTTTTAATGTATTTAAATATGTAAATTTACAGTATTTAGTAAAATATATTAAACAGGATTATTTTTTTTAATAATCATTTTAATTTTTTTACCATCACATTTTGGTACTTCCGTGTTATCTTACCCCCAAAAATTAAATTAAAAAAGAACACATATAATTATTATATTTGTTTTCTAAATCACAGTTACAAACTCAGCAAATGTTTGTAAAGAGTTTGTAAATGGTCATCCAGGTGGCCAGAAAACCACAATGTCGTTGAGAATAGTGTCGAACACATCGGCACTATTGCTTAGAACACTTTTGCGCCACATAATCACATAAATCACAGATAGCCTTAATAAATTCATGTTCAATAATGTTCAATAACATCATCAATAATGTATTCTCTCATTTTTTATATTGTTATTTTAATTGTTTTTTATAATTTAATTTTTAGGGGTAAGATAACACGGAAGTACCTCACATTTTTTTATTTCAAAATTAATTTATTTATCCATCTAATTTAATTTTAATAAACCAAATATAATTTTTAATTGTCTAATTTAATTTTTTTAACCAAAAAAATACAAAATAAAACATTTTAACCAAAAAAATAAAAACAAAGTAAAACAACAAAAAATAATTAGTAAGTATAAATTAAACTGATTTAAATTAATTCGAATGATTATTAATTAAATTATACTAACTAAAATTAATTCTGATATCGATAAATTAAATTAGGTTAAAAAAATTAAATTAGGTGGGCAAATGATTATTTTTAGAAATTAAAAAAAGAGTACCCAATATTAAATTTTTTAGGTTATTTGTTAAAAAAAACTTTTTTTTATTGGCGGCAAGGACACTTTCCATGAAATCCCACAAGGTGCTCATCAATTGAAATTGTGTCATGATGCGAACAGGATTTTTACATGTTTCAACAAAGGCATCTCATAATACTCGAATGGCTGCTAATTTATCTTGTTCCCTTCGTTTTGGTCTTCGAAACGTTTGCTGATTGAGATGAATCGATCGCGAGACATTGAAGCTGTGAAGATTGGTCTTTGTATTGACTCATCTGTGGTCCACATTTCATTTGTATCCTCTTTTCGACATCGTGAAACACCAGCTGAAATTAATATTCGAATAAATGCATCCTCTAGTGGCTATGAGTTAATAGGGTTGTTATCATTATATGCTCCGTGAGTTCTAGTATCTTCTTCATTTGGTTGAATACATATTTTTTGTCTCATATATTTTGTTACCAAAAGTTCAAACATTTCCAGTATAATTGTTGCTGCAGCTGATTCAGCTGATTCATGCGTTAGTCCAGGAGGATGCTTTATTATTATTATGAGTGGAACACAATCAAGAGCAAGTTGATTGCCAAAGTTTGCTAGATTAAGATATATACCTTTCTTCTTCGACTTCAAGATTGGTATCTTCGATAGGCACCTCGTCATCTTCTTCAGTAAATTCGAGATTGTCTTCTACTTCTGATACTTCATTATTATTAATATTACAATTAGGAGCATCAATACTGGGATCTTTGCCTCTTTCACTGTCTGACATGTCTGTCTCAATTCGCAACACTTCTTCTTCAATCATCTTCTGGGTAATTGGGGTTTTTTGGTCATTTTTACGTTTTAGTTTTGACATTTTTGTCTCTAAAACTAGTGCAAAATAAGAAAATGAAATCTTAAATGAAAAGTCGTTCATAGTACTTACTTTATGCAGTCACAAAATCGAGGATGAGACTAACTGCAAAGCAAAACCATCGACAACTGAACCAGTGCTATATATGTGTATAAGTACACTAATTACGGTATGGGGTCTCCAGGAGACCCCCGTATGTTTACAGCTCAAAAAATAACGGTAATGTTTTTAGAATAGACAAATCATCCACAATATTTGACATAGGAAAAAGAAAATATGAAAAATTACAAAAAATTATTTACAAAGTTATTAAGGAGAAATACTTGCTGGGGTCCCTATAGGACCTGACCCAGAATTCTAAGGGTTAAGAGTTACGAGAAAGAGAAAATGATTGACAATATGTAAATTCATTCTATGTGTAAATGTACGTAATCAAGTATACAAAAACCCCTCAAAGACATTGGCTAGCTTGAAACTGAAATAGTAGATGTCATTGTCAATATTACTACGACTATCCTTCTTATTTGTCTTTTTTCTATTTCTTAAGTAGACATCGGTAAATTAAATTTATTTTAAGACTTTTTTTTCTTTTTTTCTTCATTTTCATAATGATATAGTTGAATTAATAATATAGATCAATAAATAACATTTGATAAAGGATGTGCCGACAGTTTGTGTATAAGCTTGATTTATTTATCTGCAACAGCGATATAACTACAATTCCTTTGGCATATTGGCATATCGGCATATTGGCATATTGGCTGGCCCATTGTTACGCCGCTGATATTTAATATAAATAAATTATAAGCTCCTTCAATTAGATGCAAACCCCTTTTAATGAGAGATTGATAAAGCGATTATTGTAACTGGTTATGGACAATGAGAACTTGAAGCGCGTAACATATAGTGACATCCTGCCTAATGTGAATGGGAAGGATCCTGGATATCACATCTGACATTGAATGAAATCACAAACACGTGATACTTGTTGCTGAAATGAATTATCCCAATTTCTAATTTCGATAATGTGGGAGAATTAATAATTTATGACATGACCTAATCAACGGCTGACGAGGTAATGAGAATGGCAATTATCAAGGCACCCGTTTCTATTTCTAACATTTCTAATTCATTTCATGTTTTTTTCTCCCTGCACTTCTTTCTAATTCTTTCTATTTCTTTGCCATATTTCTCCAGGAAAGCCATTTGTATTCATTGTGGTTTTCATTCCTTTTCCCTTGTCATTTTTTGGTGTTTCAGTGGAAACTTTTTTCGTGCAAAACCCTAACTAAATAAGTCTCTTTCAACTCATTCAAATGATGTGAATTATGTCTCCACCGATGCATTCAAATGTTTCCAAACTGTTCTTGTGGTATTCAAGGTTTTCTCAATATTCTCAAACGCAATCCTTGGATATTTTGTTAGATTTGTCCTCTTTCCTTTCATGCAAATCAGTCCGTTTGCTGAATGATTTCAATCACATATTTAACCCTTTGGGCACCGGGGTTTTTTGGAAAGATTTCATTGAAAACTGTTATGTAATATAACTCAAAACAATTGTTTTGTACACAAACCTTACATCACATTTAACCCATTGATATCTCGAATCCTTTTCCCATTTTATATCCATATTGTAGAAATTGTAGAACAAGAATAACATCTTCTTTGAACATTTGGTCTTTCTGCAATTGGTGAAATGAGTGAAAGAAAAATCTCTGTGTTGAAGCTTTTTCTTGTGAACCATACTTTTCAATAATTTAATAATAATAATAATAATAATAATAATAATAATAATAATAATAATAATAATAATAATAATAATAATAATAATAATAATAATAATAATAAAATAATAATAATAATAATAATAATAATAATAATAATAATAATAATAATAATAATAATAATAATAATAATAATAATAATAATAATAATAATAATAATAATAATAATAATAATAATAATAATAATAATAATAATAATAATAATAATAATAATAATATAATAATAATAATAATAATAATAATAATAATAATAATCATAATAATAATAATTATTTATTTATTTATTTCTTATGCTTTTGTTAATCACAAGCCATCAACATTCAGCTTTCATAAAATTATAAAAATTTGTAATTATTAAAATAATTAATCTAAATAATTTTTTTTGAAATTGAAATTCACTGAATAAGTTTGATAACCTCTTGTACCGTCAGTGTTAAAAAATCCCACATTTTATCATTTTTTAATAGATGTTGGAATACATATCTTTGTCAAATGTTATTTGAATTTACTATTTTATTTTTGGATGAATTTTAACACAGTTTGTTTTGTCTGACAATTGTCTGAAACTTAAATAAATCAAAGATACAAAAAATTTATTTTTCAAGTATTTTAATTAAAGGCGGGTAATGGGAGGGCCGATTTAGAGATTTCCCTAACAATTTTTTTCAATTATCCACGTTAGTATTTTTTAAATGAATTTTAATTGGTTAATTTGTAATCAATAAATTAATCATTTTTTGAATTGCCCCAGAATTGTGTGGTTTGTTCTTTGTATTTATTAATGGATTTCAACTTCTACTTGGATCGTATATGGATCTTGGTTATGAATTAAAATGTCATGGTGTGTTCCCAGATACATAGGAATAACTACTCAAGTTCTTGATCACTATCGAATGAAGGAATTAATTATTATTAGTGAGCACAATAAGGGATTAAAGAGTAGGGTGCATGATAAACTAATATGTTAAATTATATGAATGTAAGAATGTAAAAGATAATTAAATTTATTAAATATAAATATTTTTAAAAATAAAAAATATTTTTAAAAATTAATAAATTATTTGGTTTAGGATTTAAAAATTTTAACAATTTTGTTCGAATAGGACTTGCATAGTTTTCTTGTTTGTCTGCGGATGGCAGTGAATTTGTCGAAGTATATGGTATAAGTGATGTATAAGTGGCGTTTTTTGATATTAAACTCAATGCCATGTTTTTTGTGTTATAATCCATAAAAAATAAATTAACTTTATTCAGTTAAAGTTTCAGTTAAAATGAGTACATAAAATATGGTAACATTTTAAAAAGCCTCATTCATCAACAATACATTATAAATAATATATTTTAAATTTATCTTTGTTTTCAAAGAAACATTTCATTAGAAATTTCCATCATATTCAAATTGATAGTGCTATAAGCAGAAATATTTGTACACTGGACGATGTAAACACACACACCTATTAGCGGCATACATTCAGAACCAGAAAACCATTGTCCTATTCACTACACAATAATGACACATAGTCACACAATTTTGAATTTATTGTACGTTGGTGTACAAACCTGCACAATGTATGAATAAGATATTCAACAAATAACATCAATCAAAAATAAACATGAATTTCATGCCACATTTGCATATATTTGAAACTAACGCATTATTTTAATGAATAATTTTTATTCAAAAAAACTTTTTTCTGTTTTCTGACGGATTTATTTTCCGCTGAGTTCTAATACACGAGTCTAATTCAATTTCTCCTAGAACATTAAACTACATTTTAATTCACATCCAATATTCAAAGTATGGCATTTTGAAGCTATTTCGCATGTTATTAAACTGCAAAAATCTTCTTTTGAACTCTTCACAGATTTTTTCTTTACAGTTTTTGATATGTTCTCCAAATTTATAAAATGTCCTCCTAGCTTTAAAGAGACATTGATAAAATCTCATTTCCTCAAAGATTTCAACTCCATTGAGACATCATATTTTGGACACTATTTTTCATTTAAAATTCTTCTTCTTTGAGTACAAAGTTTTATGAACATTCAAAATATTTTACAAAAAGTTTGAAAGAATTCATTTAAAATCGTTATGTTAAAAAATAATTTAAATTTTGATTAAATTAATATAGATGACGCCGTTCTAAATTTAACATTTTTTTATTATTATCGGACATTCTGTCGAGGTCTCAGTCGATTGCCTAGGGGAATTCTTCACTTTAAAGCTCTTTTTTCTAATGATAATAAAATTAATTGTTTTATTTTCTAGAATGATGAGATAGATCCGTCGTCATTTACATTTGAGAAATTCTACGAACTTTACCACAAAATATGTCCGAGGACGGATATCGAAGAAATTTTCAAAGAACTGTAATTACATTGTTTCTTCCATGAAATGAAGATGTTTAATATCCATTTGTATATTCCAGATCCAACAATAAGGATTTCATGACCACCGAAAAGATTATCGAATACTTGAATGAAGTAAGTTGGTAATGATATTATTATTATTATTATTATAAATAACGCCTGAGCCGGCCTGATAATAGTGCCAAGTGTGAAGGGTAGACCATTGTTTATCCGGGTAATGATTGATATAGTTAATCAAAAGACCGTATGAATGCATCAAACCGTGTTATAAAAGAATCCCGTAATCGAAATTTCAGAAAGGGAGATAAATGTGATTTATTAATCTCGCAAAATATATCCTATGTGACAGAGGACAATTAGCCGTGAACGGTTGCCAATTGTCATCTAATTTCCGGTGTTTTATAGATTTGGTGCGCATCTAAATTATATATATACCACCGAATCAAAACAAAATAACAATGACGCTTACCATTTTCTTTCTTTTCATTATTTCTTTATTTTTATTTTCAATTTCCTTTATCATTATTTTTAATAGATAATATTTATCAATTATCTGATAATATTATTTATCAATTTATAAACGGAAATAATTCAATTATGTAAAACATTGAAATAAAATTGTCATATTGTCGATTAAAATTCAAAGCCATTTGAAATATATTCAAAAATCAATAAATTAAATTTAAGTAAATGGCTTTTAATATTTGAAATTAGACAAGGCAAAGCCGATTTTCAGATAGCATTGAAATATAAATGTCATATCGTCGATTAAAATTAGAAGTTATTGTAAAACCTTTATTTGTTATATCACTGATTTAAATAAAAAATAAAATAGCATTTTTTTGGATTAATATTTAATTTAAAAGAGAAATAAAAAGGAATGGATAATTTAATGAAAATAATTTTCATCTCTTGTGAAGTATATTGAAGCAATTATTTAGGATTTTGAGATTTGTTTTTTTATGTTAATAAAATGAATATTTCACTTTTTATTAACATTGAAAACGTAAGATTTTTACTTCAGCTGAAATTTTGCGATTTACAAGAATTGAAGATTTACTTAATAATATTCAACATATATAAGCTTACATATTTTTGGGTCTGCAAATCAATGTTAATAATATTTTGCATGGTCCGATATTGTGACCAAGATACGGTATATTTGAAGAAATCCTAACCAAAGAACTCACTAGTAGTTTCTAATGTATTGTTTGGTAGAGAAGAGAAAGTATATATATATATAAATAAAATCCTAATGATACCACTGTAAGTGCTAAGCTCCAATCTCAATTAGTTGTGTCCATGGGATCTCAATAAAAACTAAAAATAGAAATAAATATTTATTTAATAATCCAACTGTCAAAGCAGATGAACTCATGTCTAACCGCTTTTGTCTTCCATTGTTTGAATCTGAGCTCAGATAGGGGAAGCGGTCACTCGTGAAATTTGCAATATTATCACTCTCGTCCTCCATGAATATTTAGAAACGGCTTTGATATTCCTATTAGCTAGCTCATTAATATTCTTCAATATTCCCTGATTATATATGAGAAACAGCATAGAAGGATGACAATATATACATATATATATCTTGATTCAAAGTTTCCCGTATCACATTTCAAACTGTGATGTTTCTTTCAAAGAAGGTTGTAGGAAATAAGAAAAGGAAAGGAAAGGAAAATGTACAAAGTTACTAATTATCATATTTCTATACTTTATCCATGAATATTTTCTGAAATGTTTTAATCTTATCTCTAAATGAAACCCGCATTTTCATGTGACACTTGATCATATTATGAAGACCACCCGTGTTGTTGTTATTCTATAACTTTGTTACTGTCAACAATTTATTTGTATTCCCTACATTTGGAATTTCTTTTATCACACGAATAAACAAATATTTATAAATATTCTCCTCGCATGTTTCACTTCTAGTTTGATAAATCTTTTCTACTGCACAATCGTATTTATAAAAGCAGAATCTTTTTTTATCTATTTCTATTTATTTGGTAAAATGTTTCATTTATTATTTTTTTTTTATTATTATTATTGGTAATCAATTAATTAATAATTAAAGCTTTCTTCTGCAAACTACATATTCAATAAAATGAAGGAATTTGAAATTGAAAAGGACTATTTTTATAGTTGAAAATTATTATTATTATTATTATTATCATTATTATTATTATTATTATTATTATTATTATTATTATTATTATTATTATTATTATTATTATTATTATTATTATTATTATTATTATTATTATTATTATTATTATTATTATATTATTATTATTATTATATTATTATTATTTTTATTATTATTATTATTACTATTATTATTAGCATTATTAATATTATTATTATTATTATTATTATTATTATTATTATTATTATTATTATTATTATTATTATTATTATTATTATTATTATTATTATTATTATTATTATTATTATTATTATTATTATTATTATTATTATCATTATATTAACGAAATAAGACTATTTTCTTTATCATCTTCATTTAATAAAATCTTGTATTCTAATGGAGTGAGCCTGCTGCGATTGAAGGATTTATCTGTAATAAATGATTATGTAATTATTATAAGAATTAAAAGACAAAATGTAGAGTTATGGTACTCAAACTGAAGCTAAATATATTGCCCAATAAATATTTCCCATTAGTTCTTTTGATGATTTAAAAAATTAAAATCATTTTGCTTTATATATTTTAAAGTTAGTATTATTATTTACCTTTGGGATTCGATAAATATCTCTGTCTACCACTTTTTATCAATTACTGCTAAGAACTCTGAGTCTGAATATTGAAATGAAGCAAGATAAAAAGAGTTGAGAATAATGGGAAAGTAAAAACTTAATTGACAATGCAAAATAATAAAGTACTGATTGGTTTCAATAAATTGTTTATTATAGGAAGTATTGGAGCAATATAGGTGACAATATGTGTATATTATATACTTATCCCTCTTGCTTATATATGTGACATACAGTGCCGGCTTTAGATCTGATAAGGCCTAGAGTCTAGGCCCTAGACTATTTGAAATATGGGGCCCTTTATAAGACCAGATATCATATCTCAGCGCCAAATATGATTTTCGGATACCTAGAGGGATAAACTGAAATACAATTAAGAAGTATAGATTGTGAAATAATAAATCTTTAATTTAAAATCATTTTTATTAATAACAAACTTAAAAATGCAAACTCTGATAAAAAGAAGCAAAATATCTTTTAATAAAAACAATTTACAAGGGCTTATTGTCTAATCTCTTGAAACATGCCATGAGAATTAAGGAGTTATATTAAACTTAAATATTTTCTTTCTTGCCTTTGCTTGAGCAAAGTCATTGAGGACATCATCGAATGATAAACTGCGCAGTTTGTCACTTTCTATACACATGAGACTGAGGGAACATAATTTATCTTGAAGTCATTGCTGTTCTAAATTCAGAAGCTGCCGAAATTTATCAGTAATCTCGGTTGTCATAATCATGGCTAAACAAACCCTAGGCACAATAGCCCTTTGCCTTTGTTCTTCGAATTGACGTCCTAAAAGAATTGGATGAAGAGTATGGGACATTTCAGACATGCGGCAGTAGGAAAAATAATACTGCAGTATATTTAAGTAACCTATACGTAAATCCTGCACTGGTGACACATGATATATCATTTCAATTTTACAGACCGCATGACAGATATTATCTAATAATTATCTCATTTAATCATATCAGAGTATATTATCCCTAACAAGTGTAAAACAAATATTCAAATTATAGAAATTATAGATTTTTGAACAAATTTGTTAATTATATTAATTATAAAACTTAAAATTCAAATAATATATATATTTAAATTTTAGCAATCAAATATTAAATTTTAAAATATTGAAATTGAATTTAATAATTAATTAATAATTATTTGATTTAACAGCAACAATCAATACATACAATATACAAAAATTATTTGAAAACGTTTAAAACACAAGTATTCACTGCATTCTGTACATTAATTTTTGTATTTAATGGCTTTATCAATAGCGCCTCACAAATTGCACGTTCCCAATAATTATCGCAATTTTCAAATGAAAATATTCATGAAAATAAAGTCCATTTTCACTCTCCTTAGCTATTATTATAAGAAAAATTCATAACTCAAAATTCAAAATAGCCCTTTTGATAATTATTAAATGCACTATTTTTTGGCTGGGAAATGTTTTATTTGTAATTGTTGTAAACGTCGAGATCTCGAGCTCCCTCAAACAACCGGAAATGACTAGAAGAAATAAAAACTGTTTGTTCTAAAAATATCCTTCAAAGGCGAAACAGTTGGCATGATCCTATTGACATTCACCTGGTCTTGTAATTGCTTTCGCGTTATATGGGAGATTAATTAATTAATAAAATATTATTCCCCACATACACTATAGGACATTTATATTGTCAATTCCTTCTAATATCTTCCTAATAAATTTCTATGATCATAAATTTAGAACTAATTTCAACAAAACAGGACACACCTTGTTATACAATATGTAGCTACGCCCCTTTTTATAGTAATTTATCTCGGGAAGTTGAATAAATTTCTCTCGAGTTTCTTTTTTGTTTTCTCAGATATTGACTCAGATAATATCCTTCTCCTGTTGACTATATTCTCATTAATGACACCAACTCACTCGTTATTCAGGAAAATGACTCTTCTTTATCAAAAATTGAATATACCCTTTGTTCCTAACTTTTGTTTAGTTAACAATCGTAATATAAATATGAAAGGTCCAAGGTATGTATGCGATTATGAAACATCCCTTATTATAACATGATGAAATGAAAGATAAAAAATTATTGATAATGATTATGAGGAAGTTTTATGATGAAGAAATTTTTAAATTGAAAATTTTAAAAATTAAATTTTAGATTAATTTTTAAAAAAATACAATAAGAAGATATTTTAATTAAAAATATCTTCGTAGAAAATTTGTTTAAATAAGAAAGTTTAAAGAAGATATAATTTGATATTGATATTTACTGAAATAAAATTTATGGAAACAAAAACTGATTTTAATGTTTTACAGGATGAACCTCCTAATAATGATAAATATGTTTTTGATTAATTTTTTATAATTCTTTACTATTAAGGCTCGTAGACTTTCAGGTAGACTTTCAATTCCTTCTATAATGTCTCCAATTTCTCATATTTATTGTATTGTATTTCCGATGGAGAATTCTTTCTTTCTCCTTTATTCAGATATTTGGCATTCATACATTGTGATTCACCAATATTAATTCTTAGATATAATTATTAATTTCTCCTTCTAAGGTTATAAGACAGTCAGAAACCAAAGGTTTTATATCCTTTCATTTTCGCTGTCAATATTATCGTAAACCTAAAGGATACTTTGTAAGTACCTAAGGAGTAAATGAATAAATATTTGGATTTGACCTTGGTTTGAGCTGGTTGCTTTCAACTGCTTTAATCTTCAGCGTTTATGTCCCGGCTTGCCGGGAATGCCTCGATACATTCTTTCTTTTTTCTAATCGAATTTGTAATTAACATTCATCAACTATACATTCATTGCTTTATTTTATGTCGGGTATTTGCAGATTTGCGTTAAGCCAGTTATTCCTGAAACTTTTTTTATATTTGATAAAAATTACCATCGATACAAAAGCCCAATGGCAACTAATAAAAAAATGCATTGTCATTGCAATACCATCTAGTGTCGCCATAATCAAAAATTGTATGAAGAATAATGTTCTCATATGATAAGATATTTTAATTTGTAACAGATTACCTAATGTCTTTTTAAAAGGACAGTAGGTTTATCTGGGTTAATAGGTATACATTTATATCCGCGCGACCACAACCGCGCCGTTAATAACCGCGATGTTTAAAAACACGTGCAAATAATACCGAGACCTTGAAAATCGCGACTTGTTTTAAAAATTGTTTTAAAATTATTATGATAAATTGAATAATTAAAACGTACTAAGTTTCAAAAAGATTAGTTTCCAATATTTAATTTTTAATTATTTATTATAACAGGAATTGGCTTTGGACGACACGTAGCCTATTACTTAAATAAAACTAATGATCACCAGACCATGACAAGGTTGAGAGCAAATTTGGCGAGAAAAATAATTAGTAGATCGGAAAGGTTAAGAAAGACAAGTTAAAACTAAAAAGTTAGGAATTGAAAGGTAAAAAAATAGAAAAAATGAAAATGAAAATGAAAGAATAAAAATAATTAATTTAATACATCACTATGACGCGCGGTTATGATTGACGCTATTATTAATAGCTCGCGGTTATGATGGTCGCGGTATTGAGTGCGTGTCTTTTAACAGCGCGGTATAGAGCGCGCGTTTATTAAAGTAAACCGGGTTAATAACAGTGTAATTTCAAAGCATGCAAGCCCCGTAGTGTAGATAGTAGCAAAGATCGTTGTTACATTTCAGCTATGGGAATAGTTCGCCTTGTACTTCTTTCAAGGAAGCTTTGGATTAGTTACATGTGACTTAATGATAAGAAAACTTTACCACGCATTATGAAAGATCTTCCACCCGATTCAAAGAGGGGGAAGACATGCCAGTATAGCCTTTACACAAGCACATCTAGCGATATCAATGATGCTGCAATGGATTGGTTGGATGTATTTTGAACCGTTTAAGGAATTTGTAACGAAATGTATTGGGATAGATTGTGCACCGAATGTTTTCCTGTTATTCACTATTAGAAAGTGAAATAATATGCGTTCTGTGGTATTTGATGATAAAGGTTATTTATTAATGTATCGATATGATTGGGTGATATTATAGTGCTAGATGATTCTGGACATTGTGCATATTGATTCAATCTTTTATTCCTCATCTCTTTTATTGATCAATCACATCAATTTCGATTTTATCATTTTCACCCTTCACTTCATTATTAGTCCTTTTCATTTCTTTTCTAGGTTCAACGTGATCCGAGATTGAATGAAATTCTGTTCCCTTTTGCCAACAAAGACACTGTGAAATATATACTAGATAATAACGAACCTTCAGAAGAATATAGGAAGGAAGGTTATTTCCCTTTCATTGGCACTCTGTAATAGATAAATCATTGAAATGTGCAGGTAAATTATCGATAGAGTGCTTCTATCGCTACCTCATGTCAGATGACAATGCCCCAGTGTTCCTTGATCGGCTCAACATTTGTCAAGATATGGATCAACCCTTAGCTCATTATTATATCAACTCGTCACATAACACCTATCTCACTGGTAGACAATTTGGTGGCAAATCCTCGGTAGAAATATATCGCCAAGTGCTTTTGTCAGGGTGTCGGTAAGCTCTCTTCATTATTATTCTATAATATTTCAATATTAAAATATTAATAAAAAATCGAATATTAATTTAATCGATAATTAATGGAAATTCAAAAATTGAAAAAATCAATTTTTTTTTCTTTTAAAATTGATTAAATTAATTTAATGATCATTAATTTATGCAATTACGTAATATTTAATTCAAAAATTAATGTCAATCTGAAGCATGTCAATGTGAAACACCATAAAGCTAATGTAATGTCAATATGAAGCACCATAGGATCGTGCAATGTCAATATGAAGCACCATAGGATCGTGCAATGTCAATCTAAGTGCTCAACCACTGTCTCCTAGAGATCTAAAATTCCCACTAAATTATCTTAATTTAATACATTCTATACTAGTTTTATTTCAACATACATTTGTTGGGAATTTGTCTTAAGTAGCGCAAAAGAAATTTGAATTCACAAAAGACAATTAGTAAAATATGTGACTAGCCTTTTCTGTAAGTTTCAAGTTTATTGAGAAGAATAAATGAAAAATGTTTTACTATGAAATAGCACTATTGTTTTAGAAAATAGTGTGAATATGAATTTGAAGATTTTGAACTTGTTACTCTGAATTATCTGCCTTTTGATTGGTTCTTGATTTAATTTCAAAAAAAATTATTTTAATATTTTTAAAAAAAATTCATTTAAAAAAAATATCAGAAAAAACTTTAATTTCGAAATTATATCAAGGTTAAATCAAATGGAAGATAATTCAAAAAACAAATCAAAATCTTTCAATTGACATTATAACAATTTTCTTAAGCAGATAGAAGGGTACTATTTCAAAGTAAAAATGGCTAGTATTTAGTTGAGCATTAATAATATATTGAATAAGCATTAATAATATATTGAATAAGCATTAATAATATATTGAATAAGCATTAATAATATATTGAATGAGCATTAATAATATATTGAATAAGCATTAATATATTGAATGAGAATTAATAATATATTGAATGAGCATTAATAGTTTATTGAATAAGCATTAATAATATATTGAATTAGCATTAATATTATATTGAATAAGCATTAATAATATATTGAATGAGCATTAATAATATATTGAATAAGCATTAATATATTGAATGAGAATTAATAATATATTGAATGAGCATTAATAATATATTGAATGAGCATTAATAATGTATTGAATGATCATTAATAATATATTGAATGAGCATTAATAATATATTGAATAAGCATTAATAATATATTGAATGAGCATTAATAGTTTATTGAATAAGCATTAATAATATATTGAATTAGCATTAATATTATATTGAATGAGCATTAATAATATATTGAATGAGCATTAATAATATATTGAATAAGCATTAATAATATATTGAATGAGCATTAATAGTTTTTTGAATAAGCATTAATAATATATTGAATTAGCATTAATATTATATTGAATGAGCATTAATAATATATTGAATAAGCATTAATAATATATTGAATGAGCATTAATAGTTTATTGAATAAGTATTAATAATATATTGAATTAGCATTAATATTATATTGAATGAGCATTAATAATATATTGAATGAGCATTAATAATATATTGAATAAGCATTAATATAATAAAGCTCTGGCATTAATTTAACAGCATTATGGAAATTATTTTTGAGGATTAATTTATTTAAAGAACTACATTAATTTATAATCATCGTTATTATCTGTTACTGAATTGTTTTTTGCACCAAGCTTCTAATTCACCCAAACTTATACTGGGTGTTCCATATTCTTTGTTTTTTAACTGGGACAAAAATTTAGTAGTTGCTGTTTCGTTGGAACTGGTTATGACTTTTTATCAAGAATTTCTAAGATGCGCTTTGGCTTGAATTTCAATTTGAATAATTCGCCAATTTCTTTCTTAGTCTCTTATTTAATGCCTGTTGTTCGTAGTTGTTCATCATTTGTAATAAACATAGTTACAGTTTCATTGTCATTGTGATATAGAAAATAAATATCGTCTTGACATTGTTTCGAACGTCTTTTGACTTGATTGCACCTGTAGTATACTCTCTTGCCTTCACCTTTAATATTTGTCATTGAAATACTCCAGATTCCATCACTCTTTCTTTTTATAAAACTTGTTCCTTGTTCTCGTTGGTCTGAAAGGTACTCACTTTCTTCGAGTTGGTTTCGAGCGTTTTGTATTAGAAGCTGTGTTGTCTTGGGTGTTGTCTATCTTCTCTTCTATATCGCTTGAATAGTGTGCTACGCGTTCCAATTGGGCCATTTAAAGCTTTGAATTTGAAATACTGCTAATTACAAATTAATAATGTACGCATAACAATAAAATGTACCTTAATATAATTAATGCCCATAAAATTTAAATAACGATGATTCAATATAATCAATGCTAAATTTCTTTAATTATCATTTAAAACAAATTAATTCTCATTTTAATATAATTAATGCTCGATTAAATGTTGCTCGTAAACAATTCTCATCATTTTGTTGTTTTGAATAAACCTGAAATTTGCAGCAAAGGCTTATCGTATCGTTTGGAACGTACATGAATACTGTATTTGTTTAAGGACGTTAACTTGATTACTCGCAATGAATCACATGTGATTCATGAACAGATAACGTGTTGAATTATGAATTTTTACAAATAATTTTTATTTATTCTCATGAAAATTTAATTTCCTTTTCCTTCCAATTGTTCCATTTCGATTGTTGAATAACTAATATTTGGTTATTTCGGTAGTGGATTGATATTTGTTTGATGTACTACACATAGGGGCTTTGCTAATGTCAGCAAACAAGTTAATGGGATCATGTTTAACGGTAAATATCCCGCCAGCCGCCAACATGTGAACAAATGAGGCTGTCGAATCAAATGATCATTCACTTGTCCCATCCATCCAATGGCCAATCGGAGGAATATTTCACTTTCGTTTTTACCCGCCATCTCTTTTTTTCATCGATATTTTCTTTTTCCATGAATAATTGATCGATTTTCTGGGAATGTTATGAAATTTTTATGTATTTTATTCCTATCGATAATTGCCAGGAAATTACTTTGTTTTAATATGCCCACGTCTTCGTGTTGCTTCACTTGTCCACTAAAATGGCCACTTTTAATGAGACTGTAAATAAATGGGGCAATTACGGTAGTGCAACGCTATGAAAGGGCAACATTTCTCAATAGGTACACTAAGGGATAATTTTATAATAGCAGGATGAACAAGATCATGTTATATTTTATATATTATATATGGACCTGGTGACCTCTCATATAATAACTGTCACTTTCATCATTTAATATGTAAATTTTTCCATTTTCCATCATGGGTGACGCACAAAAATGAGAGGAAAGGCGAAAGGTGACAGCTAAATGTCTAAAGTATTCCAATAAAAATATAAGTTGATACATATGAGCCTAGTAGGCCATTTAACTGTTCACACTATTTACAGAAATTGCTTTTGGGAACGTTTTGACTGGTTAATCAGATCGTTTTATGTATTCTTTTAATTTCCTTGTCTTTGACACCCCATTAGGAAATCCAAATGTATTTTTATATTAAGCAGCCTTACCAAGCTCTGGGTACCCTGTAATGTGGTAACCAATTATCATTTGTAATACATAGAAGAGCATCGTTTGTAATAATTGAAATTTTCACTAATATCTCTCACACTGGCAATATTGGTGATTGTAACATCCGGGAGATAGGGAGAGAGGGAGAGAGGGAGAGAGGCAGGAAGGGAAGGACGGGGGGTCAGCATTTAATCTCTCACAAACTATGATATTTATTACCATAATACAGCCAAGTTCACATAATTTTAATCACTCGGGACCGACAAAATTCATTTTTATGACTTGAAATTTAAGAAATATTTTCAATTTTAATATTAGTATTTATCCTGTGTTCCATATTTTTTAGCAAGCATTATTTCTATTTATAAATATTTCCCATTTCTGTCATTTGCCCAGATTGTTTATAGGATTTATTATAATGAAACAAATACTTGTTCAAGTGGCCCCCTTGAATTGAAATTTGCTCATTAAAACTATTAAGGCAGCTGATAAAGGATCCTCAATTCCACATCATATAGAGCCATTGAACATGGCAATAGGCAGTTTGCATAATTAAGACCATTAATTACCATCAAACCTATTGTAAATTGGTTGTTAGACCATTCAAGTGATGACTGTGAATTCTGCTAGGAAATCCTTACAAGTCATCATCGGTGTAACCTCCCACTGTACTTATCCACACAATCGTACTATAGAAATTGTCCTTTTGGGTCTTTGGACGGCTAAGGACTTCATGTTATGGTAATACGTCAAGGATACTTATATATGAATGATTTAGCAACTATTGAAGAGCTAGACAATAATAATCCCTCGGAAATAGCGGAAATAATCGAAACGGCTTATATAAGAATGCGGTGAAAATTCATAGGAAAAGAGCTTGAATTTGTGTCTCATCCCGAGAAATCCAATCAAAATTTGATGAATAAATCTATTAGATGTCCATAAGAAACGCATTTAATATACGCTCTCAAGCGGATGTAATAAGAATGTATATTTATCAAATATCATGCTGTGGAAATCTGTTCCAAAAGCAAGTTAGGCTGAGTATACCACCAACCACAAATGCAATAGGTAATGCAATGGTAAGCAATTGAATGAAATCTCGATTGTCCTAGAAAATACCAATGAATTGAATAAACGAAAAGGATGAAGAAAATGCTTATGTTGACAAGAGATGTGATTCTATGATGAAAAGAGAGAAACTGTAAATGGTTCGCCTTCCACAATGTCATTGAAGGTGCTCTGGGGTTTGCCACATTTCCATCAGATATTTTGGGATAACATTTATTTCATTGGTAAACAAATCGCTAATTCCTTATTGCAAGATTGACCAGAAGGGTTTGATAGAGCTCCTTTGCTCTCTGACCTCAATTCAATAAGAAAGTTATCGCAATAAGTATTTTTTAATATAATGGACTTTCTAACAGTCACAGACTTGAAAGAAGTCATTTTGAATGTTTGCAGAGGAATCAATAATAATGTGCTTAAAGCCTTTCTCAACTAGAGTGAACCCAGCACCTTTTCAAACGAATCTTTCTAGGCTGTTCCATATCGTTTGAGTAAAAGAAATTGAAAATAAGTCGCTTGAAAGTTGAATATTTTCTTTACCTCAACATCTTGGAGGTTTTCTACGATCTTAAATAACTGAATATAAACTGTCCATCACTTCTTTATGGTTGTCTGAATCAGATTCCGTCACTTGAGGTTACAGAATCCTTCGTTGTCATTTGTTTCCATATGTTATCAATTCCCGTGCGTCAAATAATTTATTTTCAATGAAACTTACTGCCTCCTTTACACGTTGAAATGCTGACAACATTATTGGAATAGAAATTTCCCCATCCCGATAAAAGAAACTGTCCACCTGTCAGGTCTATGGTAATTGTATTCAATTCTCTGTAGAAATTTATAAAAAATACAATTGCAAAAATAATTCTCCTAGTTTCAGAGAAATGCCAACACGATTTGCAATGGGCAAATTTTTATCAGGAATTCAGATTCATCTCAAATGCCACATGGGATTTCAATTATAGGCTATGTCTGTAGAATTAGGCAATTCTCGCTTGAATATGCTCGTTGATTGTTTATTCTTTGCTAATTCCATGAAATTAATCTAATCTCGCCTTTTCACTTTTGATAATAATAATTATTCCTCAGAAATTCATTGTCAGGTGAAATTTTCATTTTTAATTAACTGGAGGTTCTCTCTCTCTCTCCCTCGATTCCTCACTCCTTCGCTCCCCCCTCTCTCTGTCTCCCTCGCTTTGTCCACCTCTCTCCCTCTCTTTGTCTCCCTCTCTCTCTCTCTCTCTCTCTCTCTCTCTCTCTCCCTCTCTCTCTCCCTCTCTCTGTCTCCCTCGTTTTGTCCCCCTCTCTCTTTCTCTCTGAATATATAGCACATTTCTACATTTCTAGCGTAATAAAGTGATAGTGACAGATTGTATTAGTTTTGAATAGTTTTTTTTAATTGCTAATGCCACAATCAAAAATGCAGAAATTCCAGACCGAAATAAGGGAAAAGAAATTTTTTATCGTTTTCCCTTGCAAATAGAACACATCTGATACACATGGCATCTAAAAAAATATAAACACACTTTTATTGGTGGCTTTTATTTCAATTTACTCCTAAACTCTCTCACGGCATACATTCATGAAATTTGTTTCGACAAGAAGGAACAAAACGAACACCTTCACATAGAAATCGTTCTGTAAGGATCTATTTCTGTGAGAATGTGTTGAGGAGCTTGATTGGGTGAATATGTAGCATTGATATACTTTCCATTCACACGAAGGAAAGTAAAGCAACTATAGCAAGAAATGACATAAATGCTTTTCACTCTGAATCATTAAAGTGGTGAAAGGTAAGAAACAGTTTAAATGGAGCCATATCGCCTTGTAACATGTCGTGGCAAACCGATATTCAAAAGAGGTATTCAATCAGTTTGAGGTATTTAAAAAGACTCAATTTCTAAAGTGTATGATGGATACGAAAATGGATACCATTCGATAAATCTAAACATAAAAGGCAATGGCTGTCAATGAAGAACATATTAGTACTCCATTACATTCCAGTTTCTTGTCAAAACATCATTACTGACTTTTATTGTCAACCGTTAAACTGTTTTCATGAGCAATTATCTCTTAAATTTCCAAAAAGTTTTAATAGAAAAGGGAGAATTCTGCGCCATGACAATCTCATACTAAATACTGCAAAGAAAACGTAACGAAACTTAGATTAGAATATAATGCTTTCCATTTTGCTTTCCATAAGCGGCGTAGTTTTTTAGTTTTTGTAATCTTCTTTCTCCAGCTCATTGATATGGTGAATTTTGTCATTTTATGTAATTCTATGAAAATATTATTTTTTTATACAAGTTATTAAAATTTACGATTTTCGAATTTTTTTCTGCAAATTCAAAGATGTCGATGGACCTTGTTGAATATTAAAAATGCTACCTTCACAAAAAGTCATTTGACAAGAAATATCTGATATTCTGTAAAATATTTTAATTATTTGTAATTAAATGAAAAAATTCTTACATTGTCAATTCTTCACCTTCGCAAAAAGGTAGCGTTTCCAGAGAAATATCTAAAAATCTAAAGAAATATTTACTTCAAAAATATTTTATAAATAGTTCTTACGATGTTTTGTCGTCCTTTTCTCAAAAGTTCAAAGTAGAGTTGTCCGAGTCAAAATCTAAAATTTTTTCCACCATGAATTTTTGGTGGCCAGACAAAATGTCACCGGACAAAATGTCACGGACAAAATGTCACGGACAACATGTCGTGGACAAAATGCTATGTGGACAAATGTCATTGGACAAAATGTCGTGGACAAAATGTCATGGACAAAATGTCATGGACAAAATGTCATGGTATAAATGTTGTTGATAATATACCATTGCGACATGTTGAGTGTGATCAGTACCTTTGCGACCAATGCCCATAAGGGGACAAAATATTTTGACGGATAAACTCTGACTATGTATATTTTGTCCATGACATTTTGTCCATGACATTTTGTCCTAGAACCGAATTTTTAATAAGTATTAAAAATAATGATATGTTAACAATATGTTAATTACTTTTAACTTTCGGAATAAAAACGCTATAATAAATTTGCATGTATTTTATATTATGTGTGGTGTGTTTGTATGTAAAATTATTTTTCTGTCACTTTCTCAATTCCTATAATAAAACTTTTAACTTTCGGAACATTACATTTTTACACACAGGCAAGTTTGTGTGTTACAATACTATAATTTTATTGATTTTTTTTAGATTATAGAAACTTTTATATTTTGGATTTAGGTGTATCCGAGTTAACTTTATTTACAACTATTTGGTCACACATGGATGACATAAGCTGCTCATATTTGCTCATAGTTTGTATAATATTAAATGTATTTATACTGGATAAAAGTATTATTCAAAATTTTAATTTTTGATGCGGCGCGGTGGCGGAATTGTGTCAAATTCAGGGGGTCTGGTCACAGCTTGAATAACGTTTCTCGCAAGGTACCGATATCAGTTAAATACACTTGAAATTAATCTACCATTAAATGTCGCATTGAATCGCACTTTAAAAAAATTATTTTATTCAGTTAGTCATCCGGAAACCAAAAATCATCTTTCTCAGTTATAAATAAATGGTGAGAAAAGTGATT
>CAUHTR010003875.1:0-36487 GCA_959609185.1 Schmidtea polychroa | reverse complement strand
AGCCAATTAAGTTATTTTGTATTGATCTAAAGAAATAATTGTCATTTTGAAATTTTATTCTTGGGGTATATATATAAGAACCAGATAAGTTGAGTGTTTTCGAATATCGAGACCTCAACAAAAACAAATAAACCATTTTAGTACTTAATTTTTAAATAATATTAACAATTTCTATAAATTATATTGTATTATTTATTTTAATTGTTAAAAAATAATAAAAACATAGCAGTGATAATAAAATAATTGAAATTTCGTTTCATTCTTTGCATAGTTGAATAAAAAGTCAAATAACTGCTAACCAAAATAAAATTTATTAAAGTATTTCACCAAATGTTTTATTGTTAAAATCTTTGCTACTAGTTTAAAATTAAGTATATATTATTTGATTTTATATTTTTAGCTTATCAAAATTGTTTATATATTTTTATACTGTTTTTCAAGTTTAGTTTTATTAATTAAATATTTATATTAATTCAAATTTTAAATTTATTATAATAATAAGTAAAAACTTTTAAGATTATTTTCTCAATATTTTTTATTTTAAATTAATTAAAAAAATTGAAACTACAATTTCGACCAGAAAACTGTAAATATACCTAAATATGAAGACTTTGAACACATATGAATGTAATGATTTTCGGGATTGTACTGATCATGTTGTAAAAAATAAAATGAAAGCAACATATGGAGATTTTACGTATATTAATAACTAAATCTTAAATTTGATTTGATTTTCTTGAAATAAAACAACAGACATTTATACATTTTTTAGAGTTTATGTTAAACATTATTGCTACCACATACGACAAATAATCTAGTTGCGAGTTTTAATAAGTTTTTTATTTTTGCACAATTTTCACTCTACATTTTAGCTTTTGCAGCGATTACGATCACTGCATCCGATTGCTTGTCAAATCAATCAATTCATTTAGCTAAAATTTATATTGTTTTTTCTCAAACCTTTTGATACTTACAATTCTTCAGTAGCTAATTTGTTATTTTTAAATGGAGATAAAAAAATTTCTATCTCAATTTGAAGAATACCCATGTTCGCTGACTTTTAATTTTTCGCATGAAACGGACTTTCCAAAATTCCAAACTGCCCAAAATAACAGAAAAGCCGGCAATGATTTAAATTTCGCGAATAAACAAAAAATATCAGAGTATTAACGCTGAACTTTCCAGAATAACCAAAGCTGCAAACCCTCTAAAAATGTTTGGATTCTTGAAAATTGTTTATAAAAATAACAACACGTGTTTCCTTGAATTTCTCAAAAGATAATCAAATCCCTATCATGAATCAATCACTGAATAAATCAATAAAATCTTTCTACTATAATCAAGGACTGTAAAATTTTAAAATACAAATAATAAATATATTACTGCATCCCCAATCATCAGGAAGTTTTTATATACTGAGAAATAAGTAGTGACAGCCACCATATCAACTACCATAAAATAGATGAAAACTTCCCACAAAAGGCTGTTCGGCTTAAGGTTCCCCACGAATTTGGCAGTAACATTAACGAAATAGAACTTGAATTAGATGAAAAAGGGATCGATAGAACAAGAAAATTCCCCGTTTTTGTCATTAGAGACAAGAATAGATTTTTGTTCAAAAGCAAATTTTCCTACCGTTTCTGATCTCCTAACATGGCTGGGTATATCAAAGACATGCTTGATGTTCTAATAACATATGTGATAAAAAGTAACAAAAGTAAAAAGACACATTTGTCTCTAAAACCTTGCAAAATTTCAACGAATCTGTGAAAAACAGTTTTAAAAGAATCAACTTGTTCCACAGAGAACTGCGACACTTTAGACTTTCAACAAAAAGATGATGGAAACCTTAAACTACAGCTATCTTGTGAATTGGATATAATCCCATCTACACTTTAAATAACCAATTATTGATGATGATATTGATAATTTCCTAGAAAATCACATCATCAACCAAGAATTTCCGTCTATTAAATGTTTTATTGCCGATATTTTATCTGCTAACCTTGAGAAAGACATTTTTCAAATTCCGAATGGGTCTTGAAAGCACAAGTAATATTATGCTTCTATAACATTAACAAATTTCACTGGATCTTGTTCGTTTACTGTAAATCTTCCCTCGTATTTTACTTTATTGATCCAATCTTTTTGAATGCCTTAACTTTACAAATAAAACAATTTTTCTTAAAATCACAATGGCTCTAAATGTATTATTCTATCTTAAAGCAGCTATGACTTTTTATCCTCATAATAGCTGTCTATATCAGGACAATATTTACGATTGTGGGCCATACATCTGCACATATGCCATGATAATTTGTGAAGAATAACAGAGCTTCCGGGACTGCTTCATTCAATCTATTAGAAAAGAGGTCCACCAATTTTAACTTACTTTTCAACAAAAAAATACAAAAACTTCGAATGGTGGCCTTCAAAAGTTATGGTGACAATCAAACGTAATGGAGTTAATCAAATGGGCAATGTTAACCTGATATATATTTCCAGAAACAAAACTCATGTGTCACATTCCTGATTAGAGAATGATATAAAAATAAGACCAATAAGAAAAATGTCACGTTCAAACAATTTTCAGGAATAGACCATGTCATCAGTATCATTCCAAATGACACAAATTGAATTCTATCTTTTCTCTTTCGTTTTAGGAATCAGTTACACATTTATGTTGCTGAATCCGACGATGTGTTCCGCAATCCTTGATGACTGAACTGAACATATATACAAGATTGCCATTCGTACATCTTTTTCACTACATATTTCGATAGCATCACTATCATCATCCGTCGTGAATGTAGGTAACTTGATGATGATAGTGATGCTATCGAAATATATACTGAAAAAGATGTACGAATGGCGATTTTTATTAATAAAATATTTACAGTGTTTATTTAAGTATATATACAAGATTTTAAATTATGAAGGACTCATTAAAGTGCGGGTAAGTTTTGCTATCAGCACCCTCAAAACATCGGGAAATTCCTTTATTTATGAATTATAACACTGATGAGTATTATATCGTCAATCCAATGACCCTGACTAACAATGAAAACTGCCTATCAATTTGCAAGGGTCATAGAAACAAAATCAATGAAATTAAAGAAACAATATATTGTAACAATATCTTGACTTGTTTCTTCTTCATCCTGAGGGTAAATTGTTTGTAACAAGATATTACAAGACAGTTGGAAGACTTTCAAAACACTTCTAACTTTTAAGCCTAACAAAGAAGTCAAATATGATGACGTTTCTTAATCACTGTCATTTATAAGATCTTTCCTCTTGTTTAGTAAGTCATCTGACAAGCTGGATTGACGACTTGTTACATACTGATCAGAAAGGTGGCTATAGACATGATGGATGTATTGAGCACAATTCAATTCTTACAGCTGGTTTAGAACATTTCCAGGTACATCATAAACAACCCTCTTGTGAATGCCTGGTTCGATAAAAATATGATTTTGCTAATGTTTCACATGATAATATTTGGGGCTTACAAAGATTCGTTGGATTAAGTGATGCAATTACAGTTAAACTTCCAGATACTATATTACATTCTAACTCCAAACATTCCGATAAATAAAATAAAATATAATTAATAATTAAAAATAATAATTAAAATAATTAGAAAATAATTAAACAAAATTAAAATCCATTTAAAATATATTAATTAAGATACTATATTACAACACAAGCACTTTCTATAGATGTGGTCGTTATTTTTACTCCAAACATTCTGATAAATAAAATATAATTAATAATTAAAAATAATATTAAAAAACAATAATAATAATATTAAAAAATAATTAAAAGAAAAATAAAATTTAATTAAAGCATATTGATTAAATTTTTAAAGACATTTATACATATTTTAGAGTTTACGCTAAACATTATACTGACCACATACGACAACTAATCTAGTAACGAGTTTTAATAAGTTTTTTATTTTTGCACAATTTTCACTTTACATTTTGGTTTTTGCAACGATTACGATCACAACATCCGATCTCTCGTCAAATCAATCAATTCATTTAGCTAAAACTTTATATTGTTTTTTTCTCAAACCTTTTGATACTTACAATTCATCAGTAGCTAATTTGTTATTTTTAAAATGGAGATAAATAAATTTCTATCTCACTTTGAAATATACCCGTGTTTGCTAACTTTGAATTTTGGATTTATTAAAGATTAAACAAAACATTCGAATCTCTTAGATAGGTCGTGTGGAAGTAAAGAGAAAAGTTTATTTGAACAGAGGACTGTGAAAATGCTTTTATAAAGCTTTAAGATATATTAATGAATGTCTCATTATTGACAGTATTGGGGCGGTTTCATCACAAATAGTGAGTGCTGGAAAAGAAAATGTTATTGCATATGGGTCGCATGATATGTCAAAACATTAAGTTCGTTATTGTATAACAAAATAGGAACTTCTAGCAATATATTATTTCACAAATCATTTCAAACATTATGGGAAAAGATCTACACTACCTACTGACCACAAAGCAATAACCTTTATGATGAAAACAAAAAGGGCTATCTCAATGAGTTTACTCTGCTGGTAGAATATTTATTGGATTCCCATGTAGGGACTTTTGTGATGTATTTTTTTCTTAAATAAAATAATTATTGTTTTTGCATTTTTACTTCTGATCTTGTATTTCAAGCTAATCTATTTATATAAATATCTTTCCCGTAGTAGAGTCGTAGAAATAGTTCAATTGAAAGATTAAGTTGCATACAAAAAATGTTTTAAGGTCCTAGTCTATTGAAAGTGCATATTTAGTATTGATTTATGTAAATAAGTGCTTGAAAAATTTTTAAAATGAAGATTGACAATTCAACTCAAACAGTTTCATTAAGTTCATTCGACCGTAAAAATATAGTTAGTAAGTTGTTATAGTTACAACATCCTTTACTGTTTTAGTTAGACAATTTAACAAAATATTCACTTCTCATGGAATTATCAACGACCGAATTGTCCAACCATGACTTGGTAGAATTTTCTATGAAATAGATAAAGATAATACGGGTAAGTAATTTGCGTGCCAATGACAATATTCAATTGTTCATATAAGGTGCCATTACGAAAGAGGAATTGAGAGCGACATTAAAATGCAAGCCCTTCCAACTTGATGATATTGAGGTAAGCTGATTTTCTGAATTATTTCAAAATAAAATTAATTTTCTAGAATTGGATGAAGCTTTTTGAACCTCTACAATCGGAAAATGTTCCTTTTGAAGTTTTGTGTGCAACAATTTTGATTGACCCCTCCAAGTGGTAGATTTTTTATTTAATGTTTGCATGGAATAAAAACTTTTATATACGAGTGGAAAACAGAAGGTTAGATAATTGCGCGTACACACACACACACAATAGGGACACACATTCACTGACATTTATAATTTATGGTCGAAGCAGCGATAATAAGGTTCACAAAAGCAAGAAACTAGTCTGTTATCAGAAATTGCTTTAAATATCACATTACACTTTATTTTAAACATCCGAAAACTAAAATTATTTCTTTCCTAGTCTAATAAACACTTGGTTATAATGAAAATTTTATTATTTAATTATTAAAGCATCAGACCGACAACACTTGGCTCCGACATGGAGGTCATTGTCAATGAAATGGATTTCCATAGCCGCCTTTATTGTAACCAATGCCATCCGACGATCTGTTAAATTTTACAAAAATCATAAAGTAATCTTATAAATAAAAAATCATTAAAATTAATTTTAATTTTAGGATATTGTAAAGTCGATAAAATTTTCCATTGATAAACAATTGGACCCCTTGTGGCACTGTTTGGCTATTCGTAGGAAATTGACATCATCCTATTATCATGAATTCGGTTACAATCTAGTGATTAAATACAAGGATTTAACTTACATCATATTTCGTACTCCTTGTTTTTAAATAAATAATATTGTTTTTGTTGTTATTATTCAAAACAATACATACAATAGAAACAAACATTATACTGTTTGCTAACTGCATAATCCCAAAAGAAAGTATTATTGGTTTAAATTTTGTTATTGATACACAATTCCGATGAATAAGTGTATTTTTACTGGGTGTTTATTTTTCTCGCAAACTAGCTATTTATTTATTTACACTTTTATTTGTATTTGTAATTTCATTCAAAGTGCAATTAATTTTTGAACAGGTCATTTTGTTAATTTAATTAAATTTTACAGAATATTAAAGGTGTGATTTTTAAACTTAATAAATTTTCATTGTATTTATTAATAAACTTGACTATGAATTAGCAAAGATATCGATGTTTTTTTTATATTCACGAATTTTCGGCACTGCCTTTTTCAAGTGATTTTTATAAAAAAAATGAAAAATTATAAATTTATTTTCAAAAAGTTTTATAAAAATCTTAAAGTTTTAAAATTTAACAAAGTAAAACCTAATAATCTCTAATATCTCTCTCGTGAGTTTATTTTATGTTGAAGATTTAGATAAATTTTGTAAGTAAATTGTCTGCATATTTTCTTTAAAATAATTAATTTAAATAAAAATTTATTTTGAATACAAATCTGCATGTAATTTTTATAATATCAATTTTGTCTATCTTCTTGTATGTTTATTTATTTTTTCTTATTTTCATCGCCTTTTGTTTGATATACATATTATAAGGTTTCGAAAAATTCGAAGGTTTTTAAAATTTTGAACGTTATTGACCCACCATAAACCTTTGATAGTATGACCATCATACTCATCTCTCAAATACCTTTTGAATGAGCTATCAAATAATAAAATCGGTTGGCGGGAACTCTGAATATTTAAATTTTAAAATATGACCTTGAAAAATAATAATATGACCTTGAAACATGGTCTTGGAAAATTATTAATATCTTTAAAAATAATAATGATAATAATGATATCTATAGCTCATTAAAAAGGTCTTGCATTGGGCTTTAAAATGATTCATCGTTCAATAACATTGATAACATGAGAATTTCAAAAACAATGACTCCGCAAGACCACTTAATAATATTTTTAAAATAATAATAATTGATGAGTCATCTTATGAGTCATGGTCTTTGTTTCAATGGCCTTAATGAGTCATATGTCTTTGTTTAAAATTTGACCTTGAAATTTTTTTAATTTTCCCATTGGGGAGGGGGTTAGGGGTATGTGGTCTTGCGGAGTCATGGTTTTTGCGGTGCTACATCCATCTACTAAAATGATTAATAAAAATTTAATTAAAGAATTACAAAATGTAAAAATTAAAATTAAAATTGGAAATAAACAGTAAATGAAAAAATAAAGACGAATCTAATAATTTAAAATTGATGTCGAGATCATTAGAAGACGTAATCACTAAATTAAAAACTAATTAATAAATTAAAATAATTTCTATTTGAAAAATTAATTTCCTAATTTGAAAGACGTAATAAAGGTTTATCACGGCGTGAAAGCGTTATAGGACTCAATTATAGAACATAATTATTTTAAGAGAGCTGTTGTTTAAAATGAGCAATAAATGTAATTAGATGAGCTATAATTTTAATTAGATGAGATCCTAAAATAGATAATCGAAAGTTTAATTAAATTAAATTGAATCTTAAAATTATTAATCTTAATCCTAAATTAATTTTTTATTTATACAAGAACTCAGGTAATATTAGAGCACGAAAAATATTTATTAGGGAACACTTAATAGCCACTCATTATTAATCAATGATCTGATACATTTGATCTGTCAAGATCAAGTACATTTTTTAAATTCACGAAGCCGTTAAAATTTCAGGTTTTAGAACTCTTAACACAACTTCGATGTGTTACTGTGTGAGTTGGGCACCAAAATGCATTGTCGTTGACAATGAGTCTATTCGCCAAGTTTCAGCTTGATCGGATGACTGGAATGGGTTTAACTAACCCTTGCAAGATTTGTGACTTACATTCATTCAACTTAATAAAAAGAATTTAAAAATCAGTTAAAATATGAAAATTGTTCACATAAAAAACTTATTTAAGTGTTTTTGGTTTTGATAGTATTTATTTCTTCCAAGCTTTAGTGGGGTGTTTATTTTAAAATAAAATTTTAGTTAATAAAAAGCGGTGGTAACGTTTGAATAAGGGCTAACAAATCTGCCAAGATTCAAATTAATTTTTTTTTATTAAATATTTTTAAGATTTCAAAAGATTTCGATAAGATAAGAACTGTAATTTAGCTGTAATGCCTATCAAATTTTTGAGCAAATTGGACAGCTCAGTTTAATAAAAGCGTCAATCTAACCAATAAGTTTAACTAAAACTTAATTATATCAATCCGCTTGGTAGATGATGCTTCAAACATTTCACAATTTCGCTTTCGAATTTTCTGACTGTAGCATACAAGAACTTGCTTTTCTGTTGACCACAACTGTCAAACTTTACTCAATATAAAATTCTATAACGCTTCCACGCCCTGATAAACCTCTATTACGTCTTGCAATTTAGGAAATTCATTTTGTCAAATAGAAATTATTTTAATTTATTAATTAGTTTTTGATTTAGTAATTACATCTTCTAATGATTTCTTCTAATAATGAAATACTTTTTTTTAAAAACAGAAATTAAATTATAAATTTTAATATATATTTAATTTTATTAAATTCAAATTTCAATAAAATTAAAGTAAATTTAAATTTTAAATTTAAATGTTCAGTCAATTTGAAGTTGCAATTTTAATTTTAATTTTTTACATTTTGTAATTTTATTTCAAATTGATTAAAAAATGGCAGTGCCGAAAATTCGTGAATATCAACAACATCGATATATTTACTAATTCATAGTCAAGCTTTTTAATAAATACAATGGAAAAAAAATCAGTAGTGAAATTTGAAAAAAAAGTTCTTATAATTCTTTATAATTGTTAAATAAATTTAATTAAATTTTAAATTATCACTGTTAATTTATTTTTATTTAATCTATTTAAATAATTTTTAAAAGTTATGTGATACTGTATTTTAACAAATTTTTAAATATTTTTAAAACAGAAATGAAATTATATATTTTAATATATATTTAATTTTACTAAGTTAAAATTTCAATAAAATTTAAGTCAATTTAAATTTTAAAAATTTTCCAAATTTTTAAATTTAAACGTTTATAACAGAATACACCAAAAATTAATTAATAAATTAATTTAATTAAAATTGAATAAATAAAATATTTTGTTTTATTATTATAAGAACTTTTTTTTCATTTTTCACTACTGATTTTTTTGCCATTGACATTGTATTTGTTAAAAAGCTTGACTATGAATCAGTAAATATATCGATGTTTTTGATATTGACGAATTTTTGGCACTGTTTTTTCAAGTGAATTTGATCAAATTGTTTAAATGTATTTTACTGAATGATTTTAATATATTACATATTGTGTATTTTATTGTTATAATAATAAAAATAAAAATAATTTGTTTAAAAAAGTTTTAATTTAATACGTATTAAAATTTTAAAAAGAATATTACAAAGTATGCAAACTTTAAAATGTATCATCGATAGTTACCAAGTTTTATTATGTTCTTGGAAGAGCCAGAACTGTAATTTAACAGCTATTGGGGAAATTTTGGAGTCACTTAAGTTCAAAATGGAGTCTATAGCGTTCATCTCAACAGAAAAATATGTAGATCCAAAACAAAGAATGAGCATTGAAAGAGATATTTTAGAAGTTGGAGCATTTTGGTCCATTGACACGAAAAATCTTCCTGCTTTTGAATATTATCTTTCGTCGTTGAAAAATTATTACTTTGATTCCAAACAGAAACTGCATCACAGCGTGTATAAATATGAATTATTGGGTCAGAATCTGTTAAGATTGTTGGCTCATGAAAGACTAGATGAATTCTATATGAATTTAAATTTATTAACCCCGGAAGAGAAAAGTAATGTGTTTATCAAATATCCTATTTTAATGGAGCAGTATATAATGGAAGGGTCCTATGATAAGGTTTTCTTATCTAAGATCAACATTCCATCTCAAAGATTTACATTTTTCATGGACATACTATTGCATACGATAAGACGGGGAATGGCTGGATCTATTGAAGCTGGACAAGATAAACTGTCGATGGAACAAGTTGGAAGAGTATTTTTCTTTTCCGATAAAGAAGAGCTCAATTTGTTTGCACAAGAACGAAAATGGATATGCGACAGCAATGGAATGATTTATTTCAATAAGGGACATAACTATGAGTTAGAAGAATTATTAAACAGAACGAATGCTTTGAATATGAATTAGAAAATTTTTATTAAATATATATTTGATCAAGTTGAAAAGGTTTTAAGGTTTGTAATCTAATTCTTGATAGATCATAATCTTTATATGACCCGTTAATTTTGAAAGTGACATAAGTCACTTTGAACGAAAAGTATGTTAGAGCTATCAATCTTTCAATATTTTTGCCCTTGATGTAGGGCCTGAAACATGCACATACAATTTCATTAAATTTTAATTATTTAAAATTAAATTAAAATTAAATTATTAAAAATAAAAATTATCGAGTTTATTGCCTTTATATATTTTAAATGTATTTATGATTTTTATGTTCCTACACTTGACTGAACACAAATTTCGCTTTGATATTTCTATTTTTGTAAGTTCGTCTTTTTAAGAGGTTTTGAAATATTTGACAATATATGTTTAAAACATTCCTATACAACGAGAATTAAACTCCTTGTAATTATAAGTATTAAATATCCATCAATAAAAATACAAAAAATTAATTAAAATATTATTAACCAATCATTAATCATAATATATTTGTTTGCTTCAATCTCTAATTCAATTTTTTTATTTCAAACAGTAAGACCGTTTTTCGTCTGTAAAACTACACATCACAACTTGCAGGTTTGAACACGATCAAACACATGGTTTGCTTGTAACGGTTAGTTTGGTTGAGTTTGGTTTTTCTTCGTAATTTTATTTCAGTGGTTTAAGGGTGCGTGTCATTTTTGTGCGGGTAATTTTTGCTATCATTGCACCCCCAAAACATCGGAAAATTCCTTTATTTATTAATAATAACACTGATTCAAAGCCGGCTTGATAGGCTGTGCAAATGTGCGACCGCACTTGGCCCCGCACTTTGCAAAGTTTATATAATATTATTATTAAATACAAGAAAAAAATTTGAAATTTTTACAATATATTAATATTTCCTTCAATTCAAACAGTTTCTTTAAGAGTTTTTTTTTCTAAAAAAGCATTTTAAAAAAATCACAAACATTTTTTACATGTATTCGAAATTTCTAAATGGTGTGGTTACAGCGGATTTGGGAACGTCATCGATATGTACAGGAAACTGATGGTAGGCTTTCGAGAGGTCAATAGTTGAAAATATGGTGGATTGTGAAAAGCGGGTTATTAAATCTTTGATAAGTGGCATTGGGTATGTATCGTGAACGGTCACTTGATTGAGTTGACGGTAGTCGCCGCACGGCCTGAGTGAACCGTCTTTCTTGGTTACTACGTGTATTGGTGACGCCCATGGAGATGAAGAGCGGCGTATAATGCCTGCATTCTCTAGACTGGTGAATTCGGCTTCAACTGCGTCGAGTCTGGAAGGCATTTCTGTGCATGTAACCCGAAGAGATTGTGGTAAATGCAGATGGGAATAACTCTTAGGGTTAACGGAGGGTTTGGCCAAGAACATTCTATGTGACATGTCCGATGAAAACTTTTTGTGAAAAAAACAAGTCAGAGGTGGGAAAGAGTTTGATCTGTCAGTTCTTTGGGAGTATGGAATTTGTAGAGGGTGGTTAGTTAACGTCGAGACAGCTTTTGTCAAGGACGATATCTGTTCTTGAAGCGAGGGGTAGGAGACGGATGAGATGGATGTGGGTGTGTAGCGAATAGGTGGTCTGGTGATCAGTTTATCAGCAATTTTTGCCAGGTGGAAAGGATCGTCTGAATCGACGATGAGTAGGGAGATTTGGACGTGATGTGGGAGCGCTGTTAAAAAATAGTGGCATAGAATAGCAGTGTTCTTTGATAGACCGGTATGAGTGTTTTCTAGTTCTCGTAAGAGTTGGGATAAAAATGATGATGGTGCTTGGCCTGCGTATGGAGTGGGTTTTGATAGTTTCTCGGTTGATGAAGTGATTGTGGGTGAGTATATCTTATGTATCGCAGTTTTGATGGACTCGTAAGGTTTTTCGGAGTCTAATGCGTCAGCAATTTGTGAACCTAATTCTGACATTAATTCGTCAGGTCTCGCGTCTAACAAGAGGTCTTGTCTAGATTTTGGGTTGGTCTTTGTGCGCGACTCAAAAATGCGGAACCAAGATGATGGGGTGCCATCTGAGTCTAAAAATATTAATTGGGTTCGACCAATGGGTGTGGATGAGTGATGTTCAATGTTTGTTTTGGCGCCGCCTCTTGCCTTGAAAAAAGTGTGACGATTGATTGTTCCGGGATTGAAAAAAGGTCGATGATGGGGACTCCGTTATTTGAGGTGAAAAACTCGTTCTCGTCTATTAAAAAATGTTTCGATATGTCTTTGATAAAATTTTGGGTTACACAGACTTGGAACAAGATGTTATTGTGACGGACAGTGATGTTGCGCGTTTTTTTATTAATTAAAGTTTGGTTTTTGGGTTTGGGAGATTGGGAGATTGGTGGAAAAAGAAAAATATATCAACATAATAATTGAACATTTTTAATACATTATATATAAATTCATTAAAGGAAAATGTATTAATAAAAGTCTTAAGGACAATTATACATGTAATTTTTAAAGAAAGAAGAACATTTACCTTTGTCACTTCTGACACCAATTGTAGAGACATACAATTAACTTGAACATATAATTTATTGTTATTAACATTGTCGAAGAACTTGAACATCACTAGAGATATCATTGTGAGTACGATGAAGGTTTCTGTTTCCTGTATTTCTGACATATTTGATCCATTGATTTTGACTCGATTTTATGATTCTTCAACTTCTTCAACTTGTTCGACTTCAGTGACAACTTCAGTTACTTCGTTAGACATTTTTGAATTTGATGATTTTTTTTTAAATTGAATTTGATAATGATTTTCGAAAATTGAATTTGATAATAATTTTTGTAAAAAACGCAAGTAAAAGATTATTTAAACAATTGTTTTTGATTTTTAATTTTAATTTAATTAATTCAATAATATATTTTTTGTTCAATTATTAAATTAATAAAAGTGCTAGTCAGAGGCACTACAATGTATATATGTATATTTTTATTTAAGTTATGCATGTTGGTAAATAATTTATTCAAATATGTTATATATGCAACGATATGATGTCAATAATATTTTATATTAGTAATTTATTATAGCAGATTCCAATCTCTTAGGTTGAAAAAAAGCAAAGCAAATTAATAAATAAAACAGCCTCGCGGTTAACCTCGCACATGGCCCCGCAAATTTTCAAGCCGGCGCTGCACTGATGAGTATTATATCCTCTATTATAGCCTATCTATTTTCAAGGTTAATAGAAACAAAATTAATGAATTTAAAGAAACAGCTGACCTTGAATTAAATATTGGCAAATGTCCGCATGACACCCGCGGATTTGGCCTTATAAATAAAGTTTTTTTTTGTGCTTTCATTAAAAATTATGCAAAAGACTTATCCCTTGTAAATTTAAACTTGCACGAGATAGGTAACATCATGAGCTCATTACTTTCGACTGTCAGTGAACATAAAAAAGGAAATAATTCAATATCAATTAAAATCAAGAAAATCAAAGACAGTAAACTTGCAACAGCTCCAATTTATGATTAAGATACTTTACAGGAAAGTGTTGAATTTTATTGTTAATCAAAATATTGATGCCATCAATGAACAGTTCCCGAATCGTTAAAAAACTACACACAAGCCGTATTTGAGTAATAAAAAAATCCTTATAAAATCACTAAAGGCAGATACCAAAAGGCATCCCCAAAACCAAATTCATCACTAACATGAAATTAACAGTCAAAAAAATTTTCTAGAACAAAGATGTCAGTGAACGACCAACTTTTCAACATGTTGTTTTAAATTTCAGGGAAAATACTTAATCTGGAACTTTGTACAAATGTTGAAGTAATTCACAAACTCAAGAAAACTGAACACAAGTCCTGGTATTGTTAGAAGACAATATCGTGACTTGTTTCTTCTTCTTCCCGAGGGTAATTTGTTTTTAACAAGATATTACAAGACAGTTGGAAGACTTTCAAAACACTTCTAAATCGTAAGCCTGATAAAGAAGGCAAATATGATGATTTCTCTTACTCTCTGTCATTTATAAAGTTTTCTTTTTCTTTAGTAAGTCATCTGACAAGCTGGATTGACGACCTGTTACATACTGATCAGAAAGGTGGCTATAGACATGAAGGATTTATTGAGCACAATTCGATTCTTACAGCCGGTTTAGAACATTTCCAGGTACATCATAAACAACCCTCTTGCGAATGCCTGGTTCGATAAAAATATGATTTTGGTAGAGTTTCACATGATAATATTTGGGGTTTACAAAGATTCGTTGGATTAAGTGATGCAATTGCAGACAAACTTCCAGATACTATATTACATTCTAACTCCAAACATTCCGATAAAAAAATAAAATATAATTAAAAATTAAAAATAATAATTAAAATATATATTAAAATATATTAATTAAGATACTATATTACAACACAAGCACTTTCTATAGATGTGGTCGTTATTCTTAATCTAAACATTGTGATAAATAAAATAAAATATAATTAATAGTTAAAAATAATATTAAAAATTATCAATTAAAATAGATTTAAAATATAATTAATAATTAAAAATAATATTTAAAAATAATATTAAAAAATAATTAAAATAAAAATGAAATTTAATTAAAATATATTGATTAAATTTTTAAAGTTGGTTTTCAGTATTTCGATATTGTTGGTTGAAGATTCAGTATTTTTGGTTATTATTTCCCATTTATTATAATAATTTAAAGAAATGTTAATTTTTGACAAAACATTGCAAGAATTGCTAATTAAATAATAAATCTTTTCTAACATTTTCTATTTGTCTTTCTCATTTATAAAATATAGTATAATATATATATATATATATATATATATATATATATATATATATATATATATATATATATATATATATATATATATATATATATATATATATAAAATATATATTTTAAAAAATGTTTCTATTTTGATTTTTAAATCCTAATGATTCTTATAAAATTATATTTTATATATTTTTCAATATTATTTTAAATTATTATTTTTTAATTTTTAATTTAATTATTTTATAAAATCTATTCTCAAGCTCAAAAACAACAAGTCAAATTGATGGTTTCATTGATATCCTCTTTAGTGTAGACTGTTGGCCGTCTGTTTATTATGAGAATTGCTTCTTTAAATCTGACATTTTTTGGATGTTTCCATTGGTTAAAATTTTGATTGAAATAATTTTTCTTTCCTGCCTTTGTTGACATTGTTGGAGATGTCTGTATACCAAGAATTTTAGATATTCTAAATCTAGATGTTCTTTAACTCTTTGGTGCAAGGTCCTGCGCGTACTTCCAATGTATATTTCCTTGCATACATTCCACGTGATGTTTTTTCTAAAGCACATATATTTCAGCGTCCTGCAGTTTTCCATTGTCAATTGTTTTCTCTATTTGTATTGTTTGCTAGAGCTTTTTTCAATGTCCAAGATTTATGTGCTATACGAATTGGAAGGCCAGTGCGTTTCAGTTCTTTCAGGATCTTGAAGTCGAGTATGTCACTGATGAATGGGATATTAAGATAGAAATATTTCTTCTTTTTTGTGTTATTTCCTTAGATCTTTTTAGGGTAAAATTTATTCTTTCAATGTTCTTTTCTTGATATCCGTTTCTGTGGAGGATTTTATTGAAGTTTGATTGTTGTTTATAGTTCTCGTTTTCTTCAATACATCGATTGGCTATCCTTTGTTTCTCGTTTTTATGACGTGTATTTTCTGTAAGTATGGAATTGCTGGTCTTTGGTGCATAAATATTTCTTTGCGAGTTGGTTTTCTGTAGAACTCGTATGTTGGAGTATCTACTTCTATTTTAATGTTTAAATCCAGTAGATTGAGGGATCCATCTTCTCCTGGATATTCGATCTCAAACCTAATATCTTGATTAACTGTATTGAATGTATGAAATATTTCCCCTGCTTCTTGTCTGCTCTTGGTTGTGATAAAGATATAATCTACATATCTTGAGTAGAAACCGACGGATTTTAACGTTCTCGGTGTCTGTCGTTCGAGGTTATCCATAGAAATGATTGCTAACAATCCTGATATGCTAGAACTAATAGGCATGCCTTAATTTTATTTATAGACATTTTGTTCATAGGTAAAATAGGTGTTCTCGAGGATAACAGCAAGGAGTTTGACGATATTCTCGGGATATATTTCCTTTATTAACAAGTTGCTTTCTCTTAATAGGATCTTTTGGTTTGATGGATGTGTATATTGAGACCACATAAAAACTGAAGGTGTGTTTGAATTTTCTCTGAGTAGTTTATTTATTTAAATTAATAATTAAAAAATTATAATTTTAAATAATATTGAAAAATATATAAAATATAATTTTATAAGATCATTAGGATTTAAAAATCAAAATAGAAACATTTTTAAAAATATTGAAATTGCGTATATAAATATATCAATGTTAATAATTTTAAAAATTAAATTTAGTATTTAAGAATGAAATCGGTCCTTCTAAAATATCAATAACCTTTATTACGTCTTTCATATTAGGAAATTCATTTTTCAAATGGAAATTATTTTAATTTATTAATTAGTTTTTGATTTTTTAAATTATTTGATCCGTCTTTATTTTTTCCTTTACTGTCTATTTCCAATTTTAATTTTAATTTTAATTTTTACATTTTGTAATTCTTTAATTAAATTTTTACTAATCATTTTATTTGTTTTTATTTTACTCGAACACAATTTTTAAATAAATTTAATTAAATTTAAAATTGTTATTGTCAATTTATTTTTATTTAATATAAATTTATAAAAAATATGAAATACTGTATTTTAAAAAATTAAAAGTATTTTGAAAACCGAAATTAAATGATAAATTTTAATATATATTTAATTTTATTAAATTCAAATTTCAATAAAATTAAAGCAATTTGAAGTTGAAATTTTAATTTTAATTTTTACATTTTGTAATTCTAATTCAAATTGACTTGAAAATGGCAGTGCCGAAAATTCGTGAATATCAACAACATTGTTATATTTACTGATTCATAGTCAAGCTTTTTAATAAATACAATGGAAAAGAAATCAGTAGTGAAATTTGAAAAAAAAGTTCTTATAATTCTTTATAATTGTTAAATAAATTTAATTAAATTTTAAATTATCACTGTTAATTTATTTTTATTTAATCTATTTAAATAATTTTTAAAAGTTTAAATATTTTTAAAACAGAAATGAAATTATATATTTTAATATATATTTAATTTTACTAAGTTAAAATTTCAATAAAATTTAAGTCAATTTAAATTTTTAAAATTTAGTCAGTCAATTTAAAAATTTTTATAATATAAATCAATTTAATTAAAATTGAATAAATAAAATATTTTGTTTCAAATTTCACTACTGATTTGTTTTCCATTGACATTGAATCAGTAAATATATCGATGTTTTTGATATTGACGAATTTTCGGCACTGCTTTTTCAAGTGAATTTGATCAAATTGTTTAAATTTATGTTACTGAACAATTTTAATATATTGTGTATTTTATTGTGATAATAATAAAAATAAAAATAATTTGTTTAAAAAGTTTTAATTTAATACGTATTAAAATTTTAAAAAGAATATTACAAAGTATGCAAACTTTAAAATGTATCATCGATAGTTACCAAGTTTTATTATGTTCTTGGAAGAGCCAGAACTGTAATTTAACAGCTATTGGGGAATTTTGGAGTCACTTAAGTTCAAAATGGAGTCTATAGCGTTCATCTCAACAGAAAAATATGTAGATCCAAAACAAAGAATGAGCATTGAAAGAGATATTTTAGAAGTCGGAGCATTTTGGTCCATTGACACGAAAAATCTTCCTGCTTTTGAATATTATCTTTCATCGTTGAAAAATTATTACTTTGATTCCAAACAGAAACTGCATCACAGCGTGTATAAATATGAATTATTGGGTCAGAATCTGTTAAGATTGTTGGCTCATGAAAGACTAGATGAATTCTATATGAATTTAAATTTATTAACCCCGGAAGAGAAAAGTAATGTGTTTATCAAATATCCTATTTTAATGGAGCAGTATATAATGGAAGGGTCCTATGATAAGGTTTTCTTATCTAAGATCAACATTCCATCTCAAAGATTTACATTTTTTATGGACATACTATTACATACGATAAGACGGGGAATGGCTGGATCTATTGAAGCTGGACAAGATAAACTGTCGATGGAACAAGTTGGAAGAGTATTTTTCTTTTCCGATAAAGAAGAGCTCAATTTGTTTGCACAAGAACGAAAATGGATATGCGACAGCAATGGAATGATTTATTTCAATAAGGGACATAACTATGAATTAGAAGAATTGTTAAACAGAACGAATGCTTTGAATATGAATTAGAAAATTTTTATTAAATATATATTTGATCAAGTTGAAATGTTTTAAGGTTTGTAATCTAATTCTTGATAGATCATAATCTTTATATGACCCGTTAATTTTGAAAGTGACATAAGTCACTTTGTACGAAAAGTATGTTAGAGCTATCAATCTTTCAATGTTTTTGCCCTTGATGTAGGGCCTGAAACATGCACATACAATTTCATTAAATTTTAATTATTTAAAATTAAATTAAAATTAAATTATTAAAAATAACAACTATCGAGTTTATTGCCTTTATATATTTTAAATGTATTTATGATTTTTATGTTTATACACTTGACTGAACACAAATTTCGCTTTGATATTTCTATTTTTGTAAGTTCGTCTTTTTAAGAGGTTTTGACATTTTCGACAGTATATGTTCAAAACATTCCTATTCAACGAGAATTAAACTCCTTGTAATTATAAGTATTAAATATCCATCAATAAAAATAAAAAAATTAATTAAAATATTATTAACCAATCATTGATCATAAAAATATAAAAATTTAAAAAATAATAACAATTTGAATTTAATAATTAATAAAAATTTAAAAAATAAAAAAATAAATAAAATGGATATTTTCAATGATAGAATGTTTAATGACTTTTATACAACTACAAAAGATGAAACATCAAACTTTATGAAAAAAATTTCTGAAGTTCCAACTTCTGAATTCGGGTTGACATCCATTAATAGTTATAAAAAAATAAAAAATTTAGGCGAAGGGTCCTATGGAAGGGTGTTTAAAGCTATTCATGAACAAACCGAAGAAATAGTTGCAATAAAAGAAATAAAATGCAGATCCAGAAAGCAACAATTTACTACTGTATTAATTCGGGAAATAAAAGTATTAAAAGCATTAAAACATGAAAATATTGTTGAATTCAAAGAACTGTGTTTCAAACAAAGATATAATGAAGAAAATGGTTATTCGTCAACGTATTATTTGGTATTAGAATACTGTTCTGAAACACTAAGACAAAGAATAAAGTCCACTAAATCTCAAGAAATGGAACCCACAGAAAGACACTCAATAATGAAACAATGCCTAACCGGTATCAATTTCATGCATCAAAACAAATATTTACACCGAGATATAAAACCATCTAACGTTTTAATCAATGAAAAAGGAATTGTCAAACTCGCAGATTTCGGTATGGCAAGGGGTTTTCTAACTTCTAACTCACTTCCAAAACCGAATTACAGCCCACATATTGGAACTAAAGCTTATTTAGCACCGGAATTGTTGATGCAATGGACTTGCTATACTTCCGCTATTGATATTTGGAGTCTAGGTTGCACCTTCATTGAGTTATGGACAAAGACTCCAATTTTCTTCGCAACAACCGAAATTGGTCAACTTAACTTAATACAAAAGATTTGTGGCAGACTTTATCAACCTAAGAAACCAACCGGACTGTCAATGTTATATCCAACTAATGATGGGTGGCCCAACCATCAGAACAAATTGGAAGACTTCTTGAAAGACAAAATATCCGATCCAAATATAATTGAAATATTAGCTAACATGGTAAATTTGGATTCAATTAAAAGAATTTCAGCTGAAACGTTATTAGAAAATGACTTTTTCAAAACTCCAATTAAGACTCACAATTTCCAAATATCTCAAAATTCTTCAAGACAAATCGCCTAACTTCTTTTGACTGACTTAGTTGGTAGCACAACAGATGGAGCTGGAGCCATGAAAATATTTGGCTACCCTTATAAATGTAATCAGTCAGCTCAGTTTGGTCCATGGAATACAATTAGATGTTGTTAAAATTCTATGCAGTTTACTCTTTTTGTCAGCTTAATTAATTAATTAATTTAATTTTTTTCGATAATTTTTCATATAATAATTTATTCTCACGTGAGAAATGCTAATTAGTTACATAATAATTACATAATATAATAAAACTATAATTACAAAATTATAATTATTAATAAATATAATAAATAAATATAATAAATAAATTATAATAAATATATAATAAATAAATTATTAATAATTATTAATTTAAGCCTTTTGCTGCGAACAATGTATTCAATAAAAATATTTTCGACTATAAGATTGACAATATTCCGATTAAAGGTTAGAGAACTTTAAAATATCTTTGATTTTTTATATTTTTGTTTCTTTTCATTTCTTTTCATATCTTTTCATTAAATAATAAATAAAACCAAGAAATCATCACTTTATAGTATAAAGTTTATACTAATAAAGTTAAACAAATAAATGTGTCATCACTTTCTTTTCTTTCTTTTCATCATGTTCTTTTTCATTTCTTTTTCACAATTTCTACATCTATATTTTCTTATATAAAACAATAATATTTTTAGAAATTTTACATTTAATACATTTTCTTTCATTCCTTATATGTTTTATATGTTTTTGTTTTTCCTTCAATGACGGGTATTTTAATTTTTTGTAGATTTTCTAGTTTTCTTTTAGGCACTGAATTATTTTTCTTGATTGTTTCATCATTCTTATTTTCCTTCTCTTCCTTAGCCGTTTTTAACATTTGATGCTTTTTGTTATATTTTATGTTCGATTTTATGATGGTGTTATGTTTTATGAAGGAATTTGTAAGACCCAGACGAGTCACCTTTATAAAAAACTGTCTTGGGACAGTTGGGTATTTTTTGTGTGTAAAAATATCAAATAATATAAAACTTAAAATAATTAACTTTAACAAATTTACTACTTTTATTTAAATAAGACAAAAGAAAATACCCCTTTAAATTCTAATTCGTTTCTGTTTCCAATATTCCGATTAAAGGTTAGAGCACTTAAAAATATCTTTGATTTTTTATATCCCGTCAAAGGGGCCTCTGATAAAAGGACCTTTGACAAAATCACACTGTTTCCAGAAGTTTCATACCCATCAACAACTATACACTTATCCCCACTCGCTCTGAGAAACCCTAAATTCTATTTTATACCGCACTGCCACATATTCTCTTCTTGACCAGCCTGATACATCCACTCTTGCTAACGCATTCCGTGAATTCTTCACTGACAAGATTGATTGAATACGTGCAAAATTTACTATTCCGGTCTCTCCTGGTCCATATGAAATTCAAATTACTCTCTTGCAAAAACCATTCCTTGGTACTGTTGGTGATATTTGTAAAATTAAAATTTTTACTCTGACTCCAGGCGTGTCTTTGACTGGCCCACAAATAACACATGACAACAGAAATCTTTATTGATAATCACAAATAATTTTCACTTTACACTGACAATCAATTCAACACTCGTGTACAACACCGGATTGAAAGATCACTAACTACTGATTGGTTTATCGACTGGGACTTTGAGTTGAGAGATTTTCTTTGACCTTTTTCGACAACTTTATTCAAATATTCAAATAACTTCTTTTCGTTTATTTCTCAACTAATTCTTTTCTGCAAATCTTCTCCAACAATTATTCTTCACGAATCGTTTTCCAATAACGTTTGTTGCCTCGGTTTTGTCTCAATTTTGTCTCACTTTTATGTCTGAATTTTGTATCAATTTCTCTTCATATAGCTTTTTTTATTTGTGACACTCGAGATAATTCAAATGTTTTCCACTTTTCTTTCTCCTGCATTTCCCGACTGTTCCAATTTTATCTATGACAGAAGTTGAGATAATTTTTCCTTTTTGTCTTTTTTGTTAGGCCGACTTCTCTCGGCATTTCCTATATCTTTGACAAGCTGTGAAGAATCGGCTTTTTCCCATGTTTTGTTTTTCTGGAATTTGAAATTCCTTTTCTCCTTTGTACTAAGTAATTAGTACTGACCTTTGTTTTGTTTTCTTCTCTGATTTCTTTTGTTTCCTTCCTATTTCTCATTTCTCCTTTCTTTTTACTTCCGTTTTCATTTCTGAGTTCCCATAGATCATCCCGTTTGTCTTGACGATCTTCCCCCAAGTAATTTTATTTATATATTTATAAATTTATTATTTAGGTATCCTCAACAGTAATGTTGGGGTTCAAAAAGAGAGGTACAAAAAATGAGGTGAAAAATCAATAAAAACATCAAATTCACAATAATATTTTAAAGTACAAAAATATAAATTTTAAAAAATCAAAATTTTAAAATGAATATTTTCCGGTGGAAACTGGTATGGCGGATGCCGAACAATGAGACGAGTTCAAATATAATAAGATAAAATCAATTGGAAGTCCCCAGAAGGAATTGATTACAACTAAAATTAATTAAAAATTAATAGTCTAATGGGAAACTCGAACTAATGGGAAACCCGAGACAATGGAAAACCCGAGCGATGTGAGAGAACCTGAATGGTCAATCAAATTAGTAGGGGCAATTAAATCAACCGACTAAAAATTAAATTGGGGCAAGCCATCAAAGGAGACGAGCAAATTCCTCAAAGTAATTAGAGCAACAAGATGATGCGCGGGTGGAAATTGAATACTAAATAATTTGACACAGTAAAATAAAATTACGAGATAGGTATAAAAACAACCAACAAGTAAACAGAATTGCCAGTAGGTCGAAGAAACGTGAAATAATAGTTAGCGAGAGTGTTAAAAGGAAAAGTTGAACTTAGTGATAACTGGATAAATTCGAATCGAGCGTACCAGGAAGTGACATCTGTCGTTGGAAGATTAATCCCTGTGCAAGATTTACATTGCTATTGAAAAGTGTAAAACAAAAGGAGTTGTTCAAAGTGTGGTTGTGTCAATAAAGAGTGTAATCAAAGTGTATTTGTATTGGTCTCGAATAAAGACTTTTGTGTTGGGTTGTTTAACTTAATTTCAAAAAGAACAAAAAGGAGTCAGACAGCGATACCGACTTGCACAAAATACCCAACAGTACTATATACATGTGTAATAACAAACGTATAGAACCTATTTTAAACAGTCGAAGTCGTTTGTATCCAGAGATAGGTAGGCATTCTTTTGGCATTTACCAGTTGACACTTAAAAAGTCACGGATGAAATCGTTTTGAAATCAACATACATACAATATCTTTCTTTTCTACATACAAATATTTCTATCTACGCGATCCTATTGGCGGGGCCTTTTTACCAAGGACCTTTTTGCCGGGGCCGTATTTTTGGAGACATTTTGACGGGGTACCATATAATTTGCTATAGGGAATTAAACTATATAGTTCTATTTATTTCATTTGGCACAATAAACACAACAATACAAAAAGTAAACCTACAATGTAATTTTTATTCAGAATTACTTAATTATAACAAAAAAGAAATATAATATGATAGTACACTACACTTTTCCTTCGATCTCTTGTAAATCTTTATCTAATACTGAAGTGATGTACTGGGTATTCAATTAAACCTTTCATGTCAATATTTATTTGATTGTTACCGTTTTCCAATTCTAATTGTTGAGATGCTTCACATTTTACAATTAAATCTCTGAAAAAAGCTTCATATTTCATCATATAATCATTATATTCTGCAAGAAATTCCTTAATAACTAATTCCATTAAACAATTTTAGAAGTAACTTTCAAATAAATTTCCAACGTTCCAAACTTTTTATTTAAAAGCAATTTGAATCATCAACCTCTTTCTTTATACTTAGAATTTCCATATGAGTCTTGTTGTTTTATGATTTCAGTATTCAATAAATGTACTAAAGGAATGTTTGAGATTTCATTGGCGTTGTTACTAATGCTCATTTGCCTGGATAGAAAATCCGCAACCAAGTTATCTTTACCTCTTATGTAGTTGATTTTTATGTCGAATTCACTTACGAACTGGATCCATCGCCATTGTCGGTTTGATGGGTCTTTCAATGTATTCAGGTAAATTGGTGGTTTACGATCGATAAATAATTCACAGTGTAGATTCTTCTCCAGTACACCCATGACCAGGAGAGGTTAAGATTTATAAAAAGTTGTTTTCAAACCATGAATATGGCAGTATAATAATAATAATAATAATAATAATAATAATAATAATAATAATAATAATAATAATAATAATAATAATAATAATAATAATAATAATAATAATAATAATAATAATAATAATAATAATAATAATAATAATAATTGTAATAATAATAATAATAATAATAATAATAATAATAATAATATAATAATAATAATAATAATAATTGTAATAATAATAATAATAATAATAATAATAATAATAATAATAATTATATAATAATAATTATAATAATAATAATAATAATAATAATAATAATAATAATAATAATAATAATAATAATAATAATAATAATAATAATAATAATTGTAATGTATGTGCTATTCTTATATTTGTTATTTGGTGATGAAATCATCATTGTCGCTTCAACATGATCTAGGTGTCATCCCAATATTTGGAAATTTGTATAAATTCTTTGCGGAGAAGCATTATTTACTATTCGACTTTGCTACTCGCCACAAAAAAAGATTATATATTTATATAAGATTGTTTCAGCATATGAAAATAACATGAATGCTAATTTAAAAATAATAAAGTTATTAAAAATTACAAAAATAAAATTTGAAATACAAATCAAAATCAATAAAAAATCGAAGAATGAATTAATCATAGCAAGAAGGAAGAATCTAGAAAAAATTTGAAAATATAAATTGAAAATATAAGAAAAGAAGAAGTAACAGAAACTAATAGAGAATAGGAAGGAGCTAACGAAGGAGTAAACAAACAAAGTAAAGCTATATCGTAAAGAATGAAGGGAACAAAACAAGTAAAAAAATAAGAATCAAACTAAAGAAACTCATTCAACAAAGATTCCAGAAACTAGATCGAGATTTATCCAATTCTGGAATATATCTGGATTTATCATTACAATTCTTTGCAATTAAAGATTTTTTTTAGTTGAATAAAATTTATTAAATTAATTTAATTCTATCGTTTATATTTTATTCCTAAAATAAATATTTTATTTTTCTTGTAACAAATATATTTACACACTCAATACACACAAGCATCCCAGCAGTCCCAAAACAATACCAATTAAGCCTGTGGCGACAACCAATGCATTATGAGGAAAAACTAGAGGAAATTGTTAAAAACCTAGAGGAAAATAAAATTATAGAGAAATGCGAATCACCTTGGAATTCACCAATAGTATGTGTGCCAAAAAAGGCAACTTCTGAAATTCGGATGTGTTTGGATTTTAGGATTTTAAATTCAAATACAGTTAGACCAGCTTTTCCAATTTCCAATGTTGATGAAATGCTTGATTCTTTGTATGGGGCCAAATATTTTTCGTCGATCGACTTAGGAAATGCCTATTATCAAGTTTAATTGGATGAAGAGAGTAAATTGAAAACAGCATTTTCTACAAGACAGAGCCAATTTTGTTTTAATAGGATGCCTTTTGGAATAGCTGCCACACCATCAACGTTTCAAAATCTTATGACATTAATAATTGGAGATATGATGTGGAAAGAAGCATTAGTCTATTTAGATGACATATTAATCTTTTCGAAAACTATTGAAGAACAATAAGAATTAATAAATAAACTTTTCCTTAGAATTAGGAAAATTAACCCTGAGAAATGCAAGTTCTTAGTATCTGAATTAAAGTTTCTTGGACATATAATTAATGAAAAAGGTATCAAAACAGATAATTCTAAGATTGAAATAATTAAAAATGTAAAGCAGCCTAATTGTGTGAAATATCTTAGGAGTTTTTTAGGATTGTGTAATTACTATAGAAAATTTATTCAAAATTACTTAAAAACAGCTAGGCCATTGGAAGCTTTGATTGGAGGTAAAAACAAAAGTATTATTTGGACATCACAATGTGAAAAAGCTTTTGACGAGTTAAAACATAGTTTGATCAGTGCACCATTACTATGCCATCCTGGATTTTAATAAAACGTTCATTTTAGATACCGATGCTAGTTCTGATTGTATTGGCGCTGTTTCATCGCAAAGAGATGACAATAATGAAGAAAGGATAATCGCATATGGGTCAAAAAGTATGAATAAACATGAAATTGGGTACTGTATAACAAGGAATGAATTATTATCTGTTTTCCATTTTACACAGCATTTTAAACATTATCTCTACGGGGAAAAATTTATTTTAAGAACTGATCATAAGGCAATCACATTTATGTTAACTACTAAAAAACCAATTACCGCTCAGTTTCAAAATTGGATAAATTTTTTAAGTAGTTTGGACTTGAAATTAGAATATCGCAAAGGTGAGAAACACAACAATGCCGACGTTATTGGCGTTATCTTATAATTATTATTATTATTATTATTATTATTATTATTATTATTATTATTATTATTATTATTATTATTATTATTATTATTATTATTATTATTATTATTATTATTATTATTATTATTATTATTATTATTATTGTTTCTGTCAAATAAAAACAAACTCCGATATGGTTAAATACATTTATCAACATTTAACAACATTTATTAGAATAATTGTGAAATTCTAGAAATTGTAATTTTCCAAATAGGAAAAAATACATGATTATTATTGACTTTATATCCTTGTATGATAATTGTTAGATACCAGTTTCCTTATTCCTTAAAACTTATTTCAGCAAAACCATCATAACATCTTGCACATCGATTATTGAAGAAAGCATTTTGATTGCATTTTAGATTGGAATCCATCTTCTTGAAAACTTCATATATAGTTTTAATATCTATTATTGAGAGTGTCCCTAATAGGAATTGGACTTGAGTTTGTTGTTGTTTGATAGGATATACCAATTTCATATTGATATATTCTTTTAAAAAATACATTTTGTAGTTGTGAATCATCTTTTAATTTCTCAGAGCTTGTAGTTTTCTTGGTCATTGTGAATTATGACTTACATAAGATGGTAATGAGTTTTTATTTCTTTCAAAGATGTTGACTATCCAATCAAATATAAGTAATTTGTCTTTATTTATTTTTGCTCGCTTGATACATTCCCATTGCATTTTTGAATCCTTTCTATATTTATGCAAATAATATCAATATTATGTTTTGTTAAATAGGTAATAATTACAGTATTATAATTGACAAGAACTATCTTATAGTCGAAAACTTTTTCATTAAATACATTATTCGTAGCAAAAGGCTTAAATTATCACTTTATTGTTTTAAATAATAAATGCTTCTACCAAGAAATCATCACTTTATATTATTATTATTATTATTATTATTATTATTATTATTATTATTATTATTATTATTATTATTTTTATTATTATTATTTTTATTATTAAAAGTCTCTTATATAACAAAAACAAAGAAAATATTCACGGAAATTAATTCTCGATCTATAATTTAAGAAAAATGAAATAGTTGAAAAGATTTCACTAAAGCCTATTCAACGAATCTTTGCTACCGATCCGCACAGCAACTGCATCGGATGATACATGGATATTCCGGTCTCAGTTTCTTGATGTTTCCATTGATCAGAAAATAAAATATTAAAAATGAGAAAAATTTATAAAAATTTACCATAATGTTCAATTTCATTTCCAATATGGATATATTATTATGATATTATGATATATTAATATGATATATTATTCATTTTAAAACTGACAGTTTCTAATGATTTTTCGAAATACATTCTCACTTTTTATATTAAATGCGTTCATTCATTGCAACGCTAAAAACACATATGTAAGTTTGTGTGGTTATACCAGGAGTCAGCAACCTTTTAGTACTGGAAAGCCATTTTTCATTTTTTTCATTTTTTTTATTCTCCGCCTGCCGAGAAGCGACATTGGAAAATTATAAATGATAGGTACGAAAAATACTTCTTATTGGTCTGTTCGAATTTTTATAATACAGTACATAGGCCTATATATAATTAATGTAAGCAACAAATCTAATTCTAAATATATACATTTTAATATATAAAAATGTCATATCAACACACCACACCATCTTCTAGTGATCTAGTGATCAGTGTCATCCTTTGTCTTGATTGGCTTTACTTGGCTTCGAGGTATCAGAAATGTACTTTGATACTTTAATTTGGGCACACATGCTTCGGAGTGATCTGTAGTAAGCCGACTTCGATGGGGATTAATGATGAACTTCAAGTGCAAAAATATTTGGTCACATATATAGGTCGAACCAAAAGCTGAAAGAATTGCAAATTCAACTTTCTTGAGACAGTCAATCTTTTCGGGGAGAGATGACCAACAAATTAGGATAGAATTTGATTGCTCATAACTGTTGATAAAATTTTCCAAATTTTTTCGTAACTCTGCAAATTTATTTACCCATAATGCTGATACTTTAAAATCGATCAATTGCATCTCAAATTCTTCAATGCCCATCCATTCAAAGACTTGGAAATCAAAGTTTTCAATACTATCTGGTTTTATTAAAAAGAAAACATTGGACCAAACGAATTAAAATCTTTGAATCGATTAAAAAATTCTAATTTTAGTGCATCCATATACTCAGCAGTTCCATCAAGATTTACATCTGGATCTTTACAGTTTATAATGAAATTATTCAAATGTTTGAAGTAACGAAGATTCCGAGTTTTAATATCCTCAATAAAGATATTGATTTTAGCTACAAATGCTTTCCATATCTCATAAAGCTCCATAACCGTTTGTCCAACACCTTGCAGGCGTAAATTAAGTTTGTTGAGGTGAGCTGTGAGGTCAGTTAGAAACATAAGTTTTTTAACATTATAGATTTGTCTATTCATTGCAAACGGGTGTAAAGGTTTTTGTTCCATTTGTTGGGTTTTATTAATTCAAGTCGCTAACCTCTGACTCCACGTGTCCTTTTAATCGTAAATAACAAAACAATAAACTACCCAACGTATATTTGAATCACAAATCTCTCAAATCCAAAGATGCAATAAACGACAGAGTTTTACCAGTTTAATTGGTTCTCCGCTCGGCGATGATGCTCTGTCAAAATCTTTATCAATAAATGCCTTTTAATCGAACTTTTTCTATTTGATCTGGTCCGCTTTCAATTCAATTTTCTTCTTACGTCTCAAATATTTCCTAACTCTATCCGTTCGCGTCCCTAACTTCCTGATTACTCTAAGCTCGGTTTCTTCGTGTCCCTGGCTGAGGCAGAATGCCGATTATTTTTAATTTCGACTTTGCTTTTATACTAGAATAATCACTTTGATTAATTAGTTTTTGACCTGATTGCTTCTATATGACAATGGTTTGACAACCGGTTCCTCGAACGTTGTTTGAACGATATTATGATTAATTGCCTCCCTTTGTTAATCCGTCGTAGTAGCCCTAAACTTTGTTTGTCTCCATTAATCATGCTGTCATGATAATGGCCTTACGAGATTCTCATTTTGTTTGTTTTCCATGTTAATCGCGCTCGGGTTTCCTTCATCTCTCGGTTTCTCTATTGGCTCGGATTTCTTATTATGTCGGTTTTTCTATTAGCCAATTAATTAATTAAATAACGATTTTCTGTTTTAACACATTCGAATGCTTTTCGACCCTTTCTAACCTTTTTCTGATAAATCCCTCATCGCCATCTTGTTGACCAATACCTGTCCAGCTTTTCCGATTCAATTTCGATAAATTTACAATTTATTGATTTTTTCGAATTTTCGGATTTTTGCCTTTCGTAACTGCTTTTGCTATTTCCTAATACTGTTTCCATCATAATTTCCTTTGCTATCCATTCTGTACATGACCACAATTTTATTCGTCTTTTTCATTCGACCTACATTTTATTTAAATTTATTTTAATTTACTGACCTCAACAAATTCAACATCAAACTTTTACATCCAAATAAGTTTGTGTTTTTTGATTATATAAGTTTATCGATATTTTTATATTATAGAAATTTTTATTTCATCCAAATGGGTGATTTTTCGCAAATTTTTTTATTGAGTTTATTTTTATGAATTAAATTTTTTTCACTATAATTGAAAAATCAAGATATGGAAATATGATAAAATCCGACAAATTTACAAATTTTTATGATAAAATTTACAAATAAAAAATTTTAAAATTTTTTGCTTAATATTATTTTATTCAGCTTTTTCAAATTTTTCTCATTGAAATTTTTAAAAATAATATTTTAATTTAACTCAACAAATTGAATTTTAATGTCAAAAGTTGTGTTTGTAATATTTTAAATTATGTAATAATTTTTTATTAAAAACGTATTCAGTTTAAACAAGAGTGAAAAATAAAATTTTAAAACAAAACTATTTAAAAATAACGTTAAAAATGGATTAATTAAAAAATTATCTTTCGTATTTAAATTTTTTTGGTTTTCAAATGAGTGCAGAAAAACAGAAATAATTTAAATAATTCTAAACTGAAATTTGTTTAATTAGTCAATTTAAACAAATCATTTAATTTTAACAATGAACAAAACTGTAAGGTTTTTTTTATTAATGAAACTGATCATTTAGTTTTCTAGGGTATGTCGAGATTTTTTAATTCTTTATCTACAATTAAGAGTGAATTGAAGAAAAAGATGGATGAAGTTAAAAACGAATTCAGTGAATTCGTAAATAATCCAAACCCTTTTGGAATAAGCAACAAAGGAAAAAGAATTCCTCGTGAAATTGAAGTCCAATTACAACCTAAGAACCTTTTATTGGATGGAGCTGAAATACATTTGTCAGCCGAAGAATCTCCTAGAAGTATTGAAGATTTGTTGGGTGAAGAAGTCGAAATACTGAAAGAGGATACTGAAACTATTTTAGAAATCATGATAAATGAACTAGAGAAATTATCCATAGAAGACAAAGATAATAATAAAAATTTTGAAGATGTTGAAAAAGAAAATGAAATTTTGCTTAACGATTTCCTTCTAACTTATGAAGTATCTGAAGAATTGGATTCACCAATTGAAACACTTCCTAACTCTGAGATCCAAGCTGAAAATGATCATAGAGAGTTATTGTCTCATGAAGAGGTCATAATAAAAAATGAAAAATTCATTTCAAACACCTTTTTAAGTCCTGTGAAATTGACGTCGCCACTTCCTTCAGTATATACCAAATCAGATATCTTTGACATTAATGATAAAAAAGTATTCATGACATTACCGAAAAAGGATACATTAAAAAATATTTTTGAAACTTCTAATGACACTTTGACTCCAAATTATGAGATCTATGAATTCAATGATAAACATGATATTTCGATGGACGATGAATTAGTAAAGAAGAAATATGAACATTGTTTCACTCAAAAGGTTGAAGGAAAACAATTTCTAAACGATTTTAATGCCAATTATGAAAGCTTTATCAGTTCTTATTCAAATGACTCTTCAAGAAAAGAAGAATATCTTGAATCAGATTTATCTGTTCAAGACACTCATCATTTGCCTTCGACTTCTTTTGATACTAAAAATGCTTCATACTATCCAAGTGAAATCTCTTCAATTATTGAAAGTTTTACTCCAACACAGTCTCCATATCATGAAATTACAAAGATTTCAAGTACATCTTCTAGCATTTCAAGTTCAGACAGCTCAAGGAGCAATAGTTCTTCTAGTTCTACTTACTCCTCTGAAACCTATTTCTGTTATTCAGATTTCTTTTACTTAGAAAGTATAGGATCCACTATTCAAGATACTCCACGATATTATAGGAATTATGACTCCTCTGATAGTGAATCTTCTAGCATTTCAAGTTCAGACAGCTCAAGGAGCAATAGTTCTTCTAGTTCTACTTACTCCTCTGAAACCTATTTCTGTTATTCAGATTCCTATTACTTAGAAAGTATAGGATCCACTATTCAAGATACTCCACGATATTATAGGAATTATGACTCCTCTGATAGTGAATACGTTGCTTATTATCCAAATGGAGACCATTGTGAAATCATTCATTCCCCCATTCAAGATACTCCACAACGATATTATAGGAATTCTGACTCCTCTGATAGTAAATACGTTGCTTATTATCCAAATGGAGACCATTGTGAAATCATTCCTTCCCCCATTCAAGATACTCCACAACGATATTATAGGAATTCTGAATCCTCTGACAGTGAATACGTTGCTTATTATCCAAATGACGACCATTGTGAAATCATTCATTCCCCCATTCAAGATACTCCACAACGATATTATAGGAATTCTGACTCCTCTGATAGTAAATACGTTGCTTATTATCCAAATGAAGAACATTCCGAAATCAATGCTCAATGTGTTCAAGATACTCCAAAATTATATAGCAGCAACTCGAGTTTAGACCTTCAGAATACTCCAATTAGATATTGTAGAAATTCAAATTCTTCAGATGAATTTTTTCTACCTTATTATCCTCAACCCATAGAAGAAAGTAACGAAGACAAAAGTGATTGTTATAAAAGTCTACAGCAAGCGTTATTAGAAACCACGGTTAAAAATAATACATATGTTAAGACAGAATATGGTTATGTTGAGTATTCAGAATCTTCTTCAAATCATTCCAGGCAGTCTTACAGTCCTATGAGATTTACAAGCTCTCCATATAATGTTTATGTTCCAACACGAGTATCTAAAAGTGAAGGTTCTAATTCCTGCAATTCGGATGCAAAGTATCAACCTGTCTCCCCAATGAATTATGAATGTAACTCGAGTAATGATTTGAGAGAAAGGGATATAAATAATAATTTCGATGAGGAAAGAAATAATAATTCATTAGTGGATTCTAAACATTCCAACTCAGAAGGCTTTCCAGGGTGTGAATTGAATACCTCAAAATCGCTCTATTTTGGTGATATTTCATCAATTTCAAGCGAGGATAATGAAACCCATTATACTTACAACATTTATAATACTGGACAAGTTTATAGTGATTCAGAAACTTCAGAAATATTTAGCACCGTGGAATCGGAATCTGAAGACAATCATGAAATGTATGATAACTTTGATAATTCTGATTGTGGCTTTCGTTCTAACTCAACATTTACTTTGAAAACCCTTTCATTTAATAGTGATTCCTCAAAAATGGAGGCTAGCGCGGCTCAGAGTTCCGAGAACGAATTTGGTACCATCGATTCTTCTGATTGTGGATTTTGTGACTCAACATATACTCTAAAAACTCTTTCATTTAAATGCGATTCCTCAAAACTTGAAGCTAGCACTTCTCACAGTTCCAATAGCGAATCCGAGAATGAATCCGAGAATGAATCCGAGAATGAATCCGAGAAGGAATCCGAGAATGAATCCGAGAAGGAATCCGAGAATGAATCCGAGAAGGAATCCGAGAATGAATCCGAGAAGGAATCCGAGAATGAATCCGAGAAGGAATCCGAGAATGAATCCGAGAAGGAATCCGAGAATGAATCCGAGAATGAATCCGAGAATGAATCCGAGAATGAATCCGAGAATGAATCCGAGAATGAATCCGATAACAAATCTCAATCAAGTTTGGAATTTTTTAAAGAATTTAAATATAATAATAAAATCTTTATAGAATCGTTTTCGTCGAATCAATCAGAAGATTCAAAATCTTGCTATGAATCACTTTCAAGAACTTTTACCATCTCGGATACTAATAAACGACAAAAAAAGAATGAGAAAAAGAAAAGGAAAACTGATTCAAAAAATATCAAAATCGTTATCAATTCAAACAAGATTACAATTACCAAAGATGGCATGAAAAAGAATAGTTCTTATGAAGAAGAATCTGCTGATGAAGACGACAAGGAAATCTTGATTAAGATAAAAAATTCAAAGAAATCGAAAGGATGTAAAATAACAATTGAATTTTAATAAATAAAAATTATTATTTATATTTTCGACTTTATATTCATATTTTGTTTTAATTTTAAATATATATATATATATATATATATATATATATATATATATATATATATATATATATATATATATATATATATATATATATTTGTGTGTGTGTGTTTATTTATTTATATTTATTATGTCATGCAATCAAATGTGTTACGTAATCACTTTTCTTATGTGTAATTTTATAGTAATTACTATGGTAAATAATAAATTATATTAAACATTGATTATATGATTTGGATCAAGGGTGGGCAAATTAACCACTTGCCGGGCGACTTTTTTTCATGTTTTCGGTAAAAAAAAAACTATTTTTTTTAAATCATTAATTAATATTTTTTTAATTTTCCGAGTTTGTATTCACTAATTTTTTCTATATGAGTTTGTGCTCACATGTGAGCGCTCGCCCGAAATGGTACACATTTTTTGCACTCATATTTGAGCGCACGCCCGGCAAGTGGTTAATACTGTTATAGTCGACATTGATTTTTCTAATTTATACACGATCGACTTCGAAAAAAAATGTCTTTATTGATAATAATATATTAAATACGTTGTTTTTACTATATTTTGCAGTGTCATTTATTGATAAATATTTTGGATTAATTTTTTGATGTAAATGTGTGACATTCCATGGTACTTCCGTGTTATCTTACCCCCAAAAATTAAATTATAAAATACAATTAAAATAACAATATAAAAAATAAGAGAATACATTATTGATGACGTTATTGAACATTATTGAACATGAATTTATTAAGGCTATCTGTGATTTATGTGAGTTTATGTGGCGCAAACGTGTTCTAAGCAACAGTGTCGATGTGTTCGACACTATTCTCCACGACATTGTGGTTTTCTGGCCATCTGGATGACCATTTACATACTATTTACAAACATTTGCTGAGTTTGTAACTGTGATTTAGAAAATAAATATAATAATTATATGTGTTCGTTTTATAATTTAATTTTTGGGGGTAAGATAACACGGAAGTACCCATTCCATTTCATCAACAAGTCTTGTAAGGTCTGTAATCACTGATACACAATCGAATAGATTATATCGGTCAGATAACTCTTAAATTGCGATTTGATGTTTTTCATTTGAGAAAACGCTGCTTCACTTAGATAACTGGAACCAAAAAATGTAAATATCCTCATTGCCACCGATCTCAATAATGGATATTGTTCTTCTGGTAATAAATTCCAAAAATAATTTTCATTTACACGCTCTTTCAGAATTTTAACTGATTGTATTGTTAAAATTTCGTATGAGCTAGATTTGATGAAATATCCTCGTTATCGAATTCTCCAAAAGTAAATGAAATAAATTCAAAAATCGGTTGAAGATTATTGAGATTTACAAATCTCCTCTCAAATTCTTGATTAAAACTTTCCAGTTCAGAACAAAACATTTTAATATTACAGTGAGTAATACACCAGTAAGTTTAAAATGTTTTTCTAAATATGGAAAATATTTAAAATTTTGCCTTTTTAATTGTGAGGCAAAAAGTTTTAATTTTACCGAATTGAACAAATCAATAATTTTTTTTTCCTTTACGAATTGTAATGACCCAAAAAATCCGTAAGAAATACTAATTTTTTACCTTTACTGGATCTCCCAATGTGTTCAAAAATGCAATAATTTCTGGAAAAAAATTTAGAAAAATTGTGCAGTATCAACGATATCTGTCGACTCGTCTAACTGCAACGAAAGGAAACGGCAACTTTGTATGTCATCTTCTAGTTGTCGAGTGACATTTTTTTTAAAATCTTCAATACAACGAGTTACAGTTCTGCAAGAAAGTTGCAAATCTTTAAGATGCTTCGGTTGGCATTTTCAATTGTTGCATAGGCTTTTGAAACAAAAGTTTCTGTACGGTTGTTTTCTTAATTCGGTATTAACAGACCTTTCAAGATTTCCTTTCTTGGATAAGGCTACTGTAGCACGACATATCAATCATAGACATCTATCATACATAGCAAAAAATTAAAGCTCTCCCCATTCATTATGGAAATAGTATGTTTTTTGTTTTTTCTTATTCATTTTTATTTTATCTGAAATTAGATTTGATATTTAATATTCAAAATTAAACATGTTCAATAAATTTAGTTGTACAAAAATAGAATCGTAATAATTCAAATTGTAAATAC
>CAUHTR010003874.1:0-41922 GCA_959609185.1 Schmidtea polychroa | reverse complement strand
CCTGAAGTGATAGTCATCAGCAAAGATGAATGTGTAGCTTCAACATCATTTACACAACACGCACCCATTACACAACAAGCACCCATTACACAACAAGAAGTGATAGTCATCAATGATGAATGTGTAGCTTCAACGTCTTTCAACATATTTCAAATAGGCGGCTCTTTGTTTGAAACCTACGGTAGAATCCGATTTGAATGGATCGCGAAAAACATTAAAATTTAACATAAGAAATCAAAACCTAGTAAAAATAGCCCTAACATCAAAAATTGAAGAAAGATTAATAGAGGAAATAGAAAAGATGGGCAAGGTAAAAATACATTCACAATTTTAATTAAATTTGAAAAAGATGGGGAGATCCGGATAATTATTTTTCAAACAATGCTCAAGTTTTACATCAAACTTTATAAACGAGGGGGTGAGCAAATTAAATGAAAAGATTGAGCAATTCACCTATTTAGGAAGCGGGTGGCGAGTATTGAATATTTTAGAGATAGATTTTATTTTAACGAAATACGCACCCGTTAGTAGATTATCCGGACATAGCTATATAAAAACCCCATCAGCATTAAAATTAAAACATGCAATAATTAATGTTAAAAACAACGACCATAAGTGCTTCTTGTATAGCATTCTTGCACTTTTAAAAAGAGAAGAAATAGGTCGTAATCACCAAAGAGCCGCCAAATATATAGAATTTTTACCTCTATTAAATTATGACGAAGACACCGATTGCCCGATGAGGCTATGCAACATTCCCAAATTTGAAAGAAAAAATAGAGATTTAAACTTGAGCATAAACGTTCTGTCTTATAATCCAGCCAGTTCTGATTTAGATATTTCTGAGGATTATGTAGCTCACCACCCTCATCTTAATATAGTACATCGCTCCAAGGTTATAGACGGTAGACCAATTTATTTATTACTTTTGAGTAATAAAGATAAATATCATTATACAGCCGTGACAGACTTGGACAAATTAATGAATTGTCATGAAAATGAAAATGTAAATGTTCAAATAAGGTGTAACTGGTGCCCACATTGTTTAAATGGCTTTAGATATAAGAATGCTTTCGATCAGCATGTTGCTCTATGCTGTAAAAATCAGACTGGCACAACTTTGTATACACTTCCTAAAAATAAAGATTTATTATTCACAGATTACGCAAAAACCGTTACACCTCCCTTCGTAATTTATGCCGATTTTGAATCGGTTTTACCAGAACATGAAACATATCATCAAATACATTTACCCATATCAGCAGGTCTTTATTAATTAATAATTATACACACACTAAATTTTATTATTATTTTTTGGACCTAATTGTGTTTTGGATTTTTTGAGGAAAGTGGAGGAAATTGCTGTCACAATTGTCCTGCCATATTATGAACTTCAAGGTCATAAAGGCATGTCTACTTTGTCTTTTGCTCAGGAGCGTGCCTTTCGATCTACCTCTGTTTGTTATTTGTGTAAAAAAGCTATTATTAATCCTGTGAGAGATCATTGCCATTTTACAGGTAGATATGTCGGAGCGGCATGTAGGAAATGCAATGTCTCTCGCAGGATTAATAAGTTGTTACCTGTTGTCTTTCATAATTTACGAGGCTATGACCTCCACCATATTTTAAAACATGGTCTCAGTGATTTTCCCCTTTGGGAACTTAATATTATACCTACCTCTACAGAAAAATTTATATCTTTAATTGCATATATTAACAAATTGCCTGTTCGTTTTATTGACAGCATGCAATTTGTTAATTGTTCTTTAGCAAAAGCTGTGAAAACTTTGACTACTTTTCCTTTGACTTCGTCTGTCTTTCAAGGGTCGATGATTCACTCTAAAGGTATCTTTCCATATGATTTCGCTACTTCTTTAGATGTTCTTGAATCGACTTTAGAATTACCTCCTATTTGGTCTGATGTTACGGAAGATCAGTACGCTGAGGCTCAACTAATTTGGAGTCAGCATAACTGTAATAATTTGTTAGATTATATGTTAATCTACCTAAAATTGGACGTATACCTCCTCGCAGACTATTTTCAGCAATTCCGCGGTAAGGCAATTGCTTACAATGGTCTGGATCCTCTTAATTTCTACGGGATTCCCGGTATGTCATGGGCCTCAGCGCTTATGACATTAACGGAACCAATAGAACTTTTGCAGGACATGGAAATGTATAATTTCTATGAGGGAGGTATCCGGGGTGGGTTAACATTTGTTAACAAACATTACACGGCTACTTCAGATGATACAGAATTATTGTACATTGATATAAATAATCTGTATGGTTGGGCTCTTAGCCAAAATCTTCCGTATGGTGATTTTTCTTGGGTGCATGAAAATTTGAATGATGTTTTACTTGAATGTATGAACACGGATATTGATAACCTTCCATATGGGTATACTATGGAGGTTGATATCGATATTCCGGAATGTGTGCATGACTTTTTGAATGATTTTCCGCTTGCGCCGGAAAAGTTGTGCCCGCCTAATTCAAAAGTTGAGAAGCTTATGCTTACGCATTGGCCAAAGAGGAACTATGTTCTTCATTGGAGGCTTCTCAAATTGTATATAGAATTAGGTGCGGTTGTTGTAAATATTATTAGATGTATAAAGTTTAAACAAGGACCTATCTTTAAATCCTATATAGACACCAACACCACTTTGCGATCTCAGTCTACTAGCGAGATATATAGGGACTTGTTTAAATTGTATAACAACAGTCTGTACGGTAAATCCGTAGAAAATCTAAAAAAAAGAATGAATTTGAGGTTGTGTAATTCATCCGAAAAGATGATAGTATACTCCTCAAAGCCGACTTTCAGAAAGTCTATAAGAATCGATGACGATCTGATTGCGGCACATTTGGAAAAAGATATGATTTGTTTAGACAGACCTAGCTACATCGGTCAAACAGTACTAGATCTGTCTAAACTACGGATGTACCAGCTCCAATATATTGATTTGGAGAAGTACAGGCGCCAATATAAATGTATCATAAATATTATTGCCGGTGATACCGACAGTTTCTTTTTAGAAATAAAAAATTTAAAATTAACAACTCTATTACCTCAGATGATCTCAGATAATTTATTGGATACGTCAAATTACGATCCAACCCACCCCTTGTATAGTAGGAACCTTGACTCGGTCATCGGGAAGTTTAAAGATGAGAGCAAGGGATTAGGGTATTCTGAATGGGTTTTCTTACGCCCTAAATGTTATAGTCTTTTAGGTAGTAAGGAAACGGTAAAAGCGAAGGGGGTTAAATTATCTGGGACATCAATAAATCATGAAACATATCTAAATTGCTATAATTCAAATCAGGTGATTTCTGTACCGCAGACTAGAATAGGTACTAGAAATCACCAACTTTTTACTTTTAAAAATTCGAAAATTGCCCTAAGTAATAATGATGATAAGCGCGCGTGGCTAGGAAAAAACTTAAGTTACGCATTTGGGCACTATTTAGGAGTTGACGAATTAAGCGAATATGATGAGGAATTCGGTCCAGCTCCAAGTCCCAGTTTTGACGATAGTGATTGGGAAGAAGATCAATAGGGCAATTGAAAATTTGGATTTGGATTTGCAAAAACTTGTATATATTGAAAAAACTTTTTATTTTGATTTATAAAAACTTGTATTTATATATTGATTTTAAAAAAAACTTGTATTTATAACTTGTATAAAAAAGAAAACTTGTATTTATAACTTGTATTTATATATACATATTGAATAAAAATTTGTAACCAGAATTTTTTTAATTTTTTTTTTCAAGTATTTATTGTTTTATTATATTTTTTTTTATATTTAATGGTGATTTTTATATAGTCTGCAGTGGGCATGCAGCTATATTTTTTTTATATAGTCTGCAGTGGGCATGCAGCTATATTTTTTTTTATATAGTCTGCAGTGGGCATGCAGCTATATCAATGAAATAATAATATTAATAATATTAATAATAATATTAATAATATTAATAATAATAATAATAATAATAATAATAATAATAATAATAATAATAATAATAATAATAATAATAATAATAATAATAATATTAATAATAATAATAATAATAATAATAATAATAATAATAATAATAATAATAATAATATTAATAATATTAATAATAATAATAATAATAATAATAATATTAATAATAATAATAATAATAATAATATTAATAATAATAATAATAATAATAATAATAATAATAATAATAATATTAATAATAATAATAATAATAATAATAATAATAATAATAATATTAATAAAACTTTAAACAGGTTGCAAAGGGTACTAGTCATGCTTATTATTGTTATACATTTGATGGTTACATTTTGAAAGCTCTATTTTGATTGGTTATCACAATTTTTATAAATGTAAAAAAAACAAAAGTAATTTAGTTATTAATAATGATTTATACAAATAAAACCGATGAATGTGTAACACATTTGGTAACTTTATTATTTTGGCAATTTTTTTTTTATATGTCATTTATAGCAAGGAAGTCCTACTAGAAATAAGGAAAAATTAAGTCCAGCCTATTCTGAAATTTCATTGACATTTTTTAACAATACACTTGAAGATTTTATAAATAATCATGATACTTACAGTGATAAGCAACTCATAAATATTTTAAAGATTTTCAAACATTCCTCTATTGAATATTTGTTTGATTTATTTAATTATGAGAAATCCATTTTAAAGTTATCTTGTTATTTAATGTACTTAGAAAAAATAGCAGTAAACAACGATTCACTGAATGAATACTTTTGGAGTTGTATGTTTTTAAGGTTGAAACCTGGATATAGTAGATTGATTTATGAATGGATAGCGAAAGCCGATTTGATTGAAAATAAGCTAACGAAAAAATTGAAAGATGTTAAGAAAAGATATTTAACTTGTTCAATTTGTAAAGAAAATCGAGTTTCGGTTTTGTATTTACCGTGTGGTCACGTAATTGTTTGTTCTAAGTGTCATGAGAAGAATGTTCGCAAGTGTCAAGCCTGTTCAACACTGATTAATGAATATCATACTATATATATTTAGTTTACCTTTGTTAATTTTACATTATTTTATTGTTTAAATAAATGTATGTTTTGTTGATTTGTTGATTTGTTGAGCGTGACCAGTACCCTTGTGAGCATTACCCATAGGGGGACAAAATATTTTGTCGGATAGACTAGGAGTATATAGACTCGGAGTATATAGATTAATAATAATAATAATAATAATAATAATAATAATAATAATAATAATAATAATAATAATAATAATAATAATAATAATAATAATAATAATAATAATAATAATAATAATAATAATAATAATAATAATAATAATAATAATAATAATAGTAACAAGATATATAGCTCATTCGAAAGGTCTTGGATTGAGCTTTAAAATGAGCTATCGATTATTAATTTTCGTTGGCGGGAACTTTGAAAAAAAAAATTAAAAATAATAATATTTTTAAAAATAATAATAAAAATAATAATATTTTTAAAAATAATAATATGACCTTGATGAGTCATCGCGATGACTCATATGACCTTGGCAATGACCTTGGATGAGTCATGCGACCTTGAAAATGACCTTGATGAGTCATAGGATGACTCAGATGACTTTGAAAATGACCTTGAAAAAATTTCGATGAGTCATACTATGAGTCATATGACCTTGAGAAATTTTTTTCAAGGTCATATGAGTCATAGTATGAGGCATTTGGCCTTGAGAAAATTTTTTCAAGGTCATATGACTCATACTATGACTCATATGACCTTGAAAATGATCTTGATGAGTCATAGGATGAGTCAGATGACCTTGAAAAAAATTTTTCAAGGTCATATGAGTCATATTATGACTCATTTGACCTTGAAAATGACCTTGATGAGTCATAATATGAGTCATGGTCTTTGTTTAAATGACCTTGAGAATTTTGATGAGTCATACTATGAGTCATATGACCTTGGGAAAAATTTTCAAGGTCATATGAGTCATAGTATGAGTCATACGACCTTGAAAATGACCTTGATGAGTCATGGTCTTTGTTTAAATGACCTTGGAAAAAAATTTTTGACCTTGATGAGTCACATTATGAGTCATACGACCTTGAAAATGACCTTGATGAGTCATAGGATGAGTCATGGTCTTTGTTTAAATGACCTTGAGAAATTTGATGAGTCATAATATGAGTCATGGTCTTTGTTTCAATGACCTTGATGAGTCATATGTCTTTGTTTTAAAAAAAATGTACTTTTAGACTTAGCATATTTTTGAAAAATATGACGACCGGGGGGGGGGGGGGTACTGTGCTAGCGGTGCCCTGTGCCAGCGGTGCCCAATCCATCTACTAATAATAATAATAATAATAATAATAATAATAATAATAATAATAATAATAATAATAATAATAATAATAATAATAATAATAATAATAATAATAATAATAATAATAATAATAATAATAATAATAATAATAATAATAATAATAATAATAATAATAATAATAATAATAATAATAATAATAATAATAATAATAATAATAATAATAATAATAATAATAATAATAATAATAATAATAATAATAATAAAGAGAAATGCCTTAAATTTCAACTGAAATAAATACTTTCCAATAACCTACACCTTACACCTCTTCGGGCAACCGACTTTATTTACTAGAAAGGATCCACCTGCTGAATATCCGATACTCCTTAGATCTCATACACCACTATATAGTCATTGGAACCTGATGAATCACCAACAACAAAGCAAAAACATTCCCACTCCCTGGCTTTACCTCAAACACCATAATTTAAATACATGGCCTGTTGGAGCTCCTGAAGCCGTATCTACTGTTTAACACTCAGATGCATATATTAATCAGAAGCCACCCAATATAAAAAACCAATACTCCAATCCCTAAATGTCTAAATGTTGCTGTAAAATCATTTATTATCAAAAATTGTTCTTTACTAGATGTTGAAACAGAATTTAAAGAAAAGCGAGTTGCAAAAAGGAAACGCATGGCAGGTGAACTTAACAGAGATGAAAGGGTTGATGATCCAACTACACACTTCAAATGTGAAACGTATTTCACTGTCTTGGATACACTTGTAACACAACTAGATGAACATTTTAATGATTTTCATAACACTGTTGCTTTATTCTCCTGTCTTGACCCATCACAAATATCAGAAGAAAATAAAGAATCTTTTCAAAATTTATGCGACATTTACAAAACCGATATTAATATTGAAGAAGCAATCCTAGAATATGATTCTTTCAAATACGTGTATGCATCAATACGCCAATTACTATCTTGTGAACTACAACTTAAAGAGGTGCTGCCTTTCTTGGTTGAAAAACAGATGGCGCCAGGACTTCCCAATTTGGCAATTCTCTATAAAATATACTTGACTCTTCCTGTTACATCTGCTACTGCTGAAAGAAAAATTATTTGCGATCAACAATGACAAACAAACATTTGTCTGGATTAGCATTAATTTCAATAGAACGCGAACTGGCTGGGAACATTGACTTTGAATCGACTATAAATCGTTTTGCTTCAATGAAATCACGCAGGAAGCAATTTAAATAATAAATAAACTTGTATGTTTGTTACATCAATAAATTTACTAGAATAAATTTACTGAATATAATGCTTTTTAATAATATTAGTATTCACTCAATACTCGCAAAAATAAGTAGTACCATCTTCATAATTTGTGGAGCCCCCTGAAAATTTTCCTCGCCCCCCCCACGCACCAAAATCTAAATCCGCCACTGAATCATTGGTGTCATGATGAGAAAGTAATCGTGTCGGTTTTGATTAGCGGTCAGCATAATATGGTGTAAGGTTATTTCTATTTTCTGGACTATCATCCCCTGGTAATGCGCAAACTCGTGTTTACCTAGTCAACTACCCAACAATAGGGAAGAAAAAAAGTTTGTTTGAATATCTAGAAAATGGGGTTGGAGTTTATAAAAACAGAAAATGTTAGACAAGATAAACGTCAATAGTGTCAAAAGAAGAATTCAAATAAATAAATTTCCGATTACCAACTGTTCAAAAATCCATTCGGTTCATTTCAGATATATGTTATAGAAACAAGTTGAATAAATATTTATATGAAGTTTTGATTTGTGTTATATATTCGCCAGTTACGGTCAATAACAGGAGAGTTGCAGCGCTTAAATGTAAATAAAAGATTTGAATAATATTAGAACATCATCAATTTAAAAGAAAGTTTACCCTTGGTAAATTTAGCCAAAGATTTGTTATTTATTGGGTTATGTTAATGATTAAAAGAATGCGCCGAGTCAGATTAAAATTCTGATCCAATTGTAATTTATAGGAACATAACAGTATTACTGAAATTAAGAATCTTGCTTAACCAACAAACGAGCTACATGATATATTTGTCTTAGCACAATATAATTAAATCAACTTTCTGAAAGTTACAAGTTTAAATTCATTATTTATTGTTCATCTGTCTCCTCTGCTGGGGGATCTGTGGAAGCATCAGCTTTTGTTTTAATTTGGGACGAATCTTCTCCTTGTTTAAAGTTATTAACCACAACATCCGTTGCATTTAAAATTTCCCTGTGAGCTTGAACAAGATATCGTCTTTGATTCAACGCGATTCTTTCGCGTGCTTGAGTTTTATAAACCTAATCATAAATGGTAGATTTTATTGCCAATTAACTTGTTGAATTTGGAAAATTAAAACAATAATGTTGCGCAATATTTTATCAATTAAAATTACTCTCAATGGCCTATTAAAAGGATCTTACGGGTAATTCTAACCAATCAAAATCAATTTAAACTTTCATATTAATTGCAAATTGATAAAAGTACACCAAAACCTCGATTTGCGTTGTTGATTAGCACCAAAATTGCCGACCCAAATCTAGGTACTCATAACAAGGTATTTATTTAAGTTTTAGTTTAATTCATTATTATAAATAATAATTCTATGAAGGTTGACCAAAGTGCAATGAATAACAACTGAAATTGAAAAAATTATTTTTTAACTGGAAAATGAATCTCTTTTGACATTAATTTGTTAATTAGAAACTTATCCAAGGTTTGTTGAATTGTCACAGCTATTTTAATATATTTGTTTGTAACTATTTATGGCATCATCAACGGCCTTGCTACTTTTGAACTTCGTTATTTATACCGATCATCGGTTGAAAAACCATTTATTGCTTCCTCTATCAATCGCACTGGTTTCAAAATGTGACTGGTGGTTAATTTTAGTTTAGCATTGCATCGACACTTTCAGTCTCATTTATAACGTGAGTAAAATCCATATCAATCCACTTTTTGTTGTTGGGTTTTTCTTTCTAGTACCCAATCACCTCATTGATATCATCTTCCTTAATCCCTTCAAAATTTGCTTTTTTTGCGGTTTAAGAAAGTTCGCTAAGGACACTAGACAGTGGCGTAGCTATGGTGGGGCGGGGGGGCCGCCCCGGGCGGCATATTCGCGATGAGATCGTCTGTATGGTTCTTAAACCTGAATGCACTAAAATAAATATATACGCATATATCCACGAATAGCAAGAGCTTGACAATAACTTATTTATTATTTTAAGAAATGTTGAATTTAAGAAACTTTTTAAGAAACGATGATATAAAAGTGAATGTTATTGTATTTATGTATAAATTAGATAAAGGACTACTTCTGTATTATTTTAATAAGTACTTAAATAGAGGTATAGATTTACATAATTATAATACTAGAAATAATAAAAAACTTTAAAAAAAGATTATAAAAAAGATAATAGATAATAAAAAAAATAAAAAACTTAAGAAAGCCAAAAAGGCTGTAAAAGTAAATATTGTACTTGAGGAGGGATAATTTACAAAGGAGTAGAAATATATAATAAATTACCGGATAAAATAGTACAAATTGAAAGCATAGATAAATTTATAAGAGAAGTAAAAACCCACCATTGGTAAAGAAAAACTCATTTAAAAAATTAAGTGTAATTTAGCATAAAGTATTATACATAGATTATTCATGTAATCAGCTAATAAACAGCCCTGTACGCAAGAAGCAAGGCCCACCTTTATCAAATTCAGTAGAAAATAGCTATTAGGCTAAAGTTGTTAAATAAATAATAATTAGAGATCAAACTAAAAATAAATTAATAAAAAAATAACAACTAACAGGAAAGCACTAAAACCTGTCTGATAACAATTATTCTTTTAATTTTGTAGTTTCTCAAATATTAGAAAATATTAATAATGAATACAATATTAGTAAATGTTATATTAAATTAAAATATTCTTTTTAATATAAAAGTTTTATATATAGCTCATAGAGTATAATGTATCATATATGGTTTAACAAAAAAATAAAAATATTACATAATAAGATATTTATTAAAATTGATGTGTTTACCCGTTATGAAATTCAATATATTTAAATTAATTTATAAATATTTAAATTAAATACACTTTAGAGTTCGTAAGTACTCTTTGAGAGATTTTCCATAAAATAGGACAATCGAACCGACTTTGCTTTGCAGAAATTTTCATCGAAACAGGTTAAAAAAGTAAAATTTAATTATTTTATTGTACTTTAGAATCTGTTATTTTATTAGCTCTAGAATCTAAAGTATCAAGTCAAACATATTTTAGAAAATAATATTGTAATCAATTAGTGGAAATAGAATTATATGTTTATGTTGCTAAACAATTATGTTTGTCTTTTAAGTTAATACTATTGACGCCCCTGAAGAAAGTGCAATTTTGCAGTTTGAAAATTTATAATTCTCCATTTTGTGAAGGGTATGTAGCGTATTTGGAAAGGGAGGCAAAATGGTCCGTCTGTTTTGGAAAGTTTTTATTTTAAAAAATGTACAGGGGGCAATTTTAAGGATCGCCCCGGGCGGCACATACCATAGCTACGCCACTGACACTAGGTACTATCTTTTCTTAATATCTATCTTTTCATTTTTGGAAACGTATTCATATCATAAGACGTCTAACTTTAATTCTAAATTAATCCGTGTACGCTTTTTTATTTATTGTTGAAGTTTGAATAAAACACACGTTATTAAATTAAAATGCAAAGATAAAACAAAATGACTGATTTAATTATCTTCTATGATGAATGTTGTGATACTCACTCGAATAAAATAAAATAGTGCGCTTAAACTAAACTAAATTAGATTAAGTGTCATTCTAAATATGTGTGTGAGATTTGGAGTGCTCTAATTGCTAACTGTAAATAGAAAATAATTAGTAACTACAGTAAAACCTTGATAATTCGAAATTTTTCGTAAAAAAATCTGCGGCAATAATTCGAATATTTCAATAATGTGAGGTAAATTTTTTATTCCCATTTTTATAGTTCAAATATTTCACCCCAGTGAAAAAAAAGTCACTCGACATCAAGACAAGGGTTTCACGAATAAATGTTTCTTCTCACCCCAAACGGTTAATGAGAGAACTCACCAATATAAAAATTGAATTTCTCCCCCCAAATACAACATCCAAAACTCAACCACTGGATCAAGGAATCATTGAAAATTTTAAACAATTCTATAGACAGAGAACAGACAGAAGACTCCTCAGTAACCTAGATGTTGGCATAAAGAATGACATTAACCTTTTAAAATGTATGATTGAGGTTAAAAATGCATGGGATAATGTCACACCATCAACTATCAGGAATTGCTTCATAAAAGGACTATGGGGCAAAACAGGATGAACTACCCACAAATAATACAAATGATATTGAACCATTTATAGAAAATTTATGGCCAGCATTTCAACTTCGAGCGGATTCAAACATGCCATTTGATGAGTATATTGGTGTGGATGATGATATGGATATTCATGAAAATCAAGATGATCTAATAATTGAAGAAAGTGCTGATCAGAATTTGGAAAAGGATGATAATGTTTCTTTTGAAGATAATGTGACTATTACGGAGGCAAAAGAGATTTCACGCAAATTACATTTATTTTTATTAAGGAGAGATGATGTTGGTGAAGAATTCATGAAGGCAATGAATTTATTTGAAGAATTTTGTCTAAAGATAAATCTACGAAAATTCAAAAAAAGATTTCTGAATACTTTATTATTGATTAAATGATTCCTATGATTTTTTAATACATCTTTAAACATTACTTTTCGCTATATAGAGTGATTTGGTTTTTCAACTGGTTCAAATTTTAATATGTATGCATCGAATTGAGTGTGGGCCAAAAAAATTATTTGTTAAAACATGAGTCATGCGATATTAATTTATATTTTTAATATGACACAATAATTAAGTCAAAACATTTTTGTTATTAAATATATTTTACACATATATTTGTTATAAAAAAGAAAATGGAAATTAATATATGTTCATCTTACTGTTCAGTTCTATTCCACACTCTACAAATAATACAAATAAATTCTTATTTTATTTAAGAAAATGCTCTACAATTGCTCTTATTGCTTATTGCTCTTATTTTTTAGAAGAGGATGAAAAATGAAATTGTGATTGCTTTTCTATAATTTCATCGAAGTTAGGCTCCATTTGAGAAGAACTTATTCTTAAAATTGAACCAAGGTAGCTATCAAAAAGTCTATTTTGGACTGAAGTTTTTCTGAGCTTCATTGTCGAAAATACTTGTTCACATATATATGATGATCCAAAAATCGCCATCATTTTTTGTGCATGTAAAACCAAATTCGGGAATAACGTTTTATAAAAATTTTTATAAAATTCCTTTTATAGATTGTAGAGAAATTAGCTCTTCTGTGATATCGAAATTCTCATTTACACCTCTAATAAATATTAGAAGCTGATCAGTATAGCTGATATCGGTACTTTCGTCCATTGTTATAGAAAAAAAAAGTAAAATTAGTAGATTTTTTTAATAAACCCGAGTATAAATTTCCATCTATTTTTTCGGTAATAACCCTACGTGACAACAACACTGATTGAAAATCCTTTTTTTTCTCAGGGCAGATATTATCACACATTGCCAATACACAGCCTTTCGCAAATGTTTTTAAATGTACCAAAATTAGAATTTTATAAAAATTTGAATAAAACGTTATTCCCGAATTTGGTTTTACATGCACAAAAAATGATGGCGATTTTTGGATCATCATATATATGTGAACAAGTATTTTCGACAATGAAGCTCAGAAAAACTTCAGTCCGAAATAGACTTTTTGATAGCTACCTTGGTTCAATTTTAAGAATAAGTTCTTCTCAAATGGAGCCTAACTTCGATGAAATTATAGAAAAGCAATCACAATTTCATTTTTCATCCTCTTCTAAAAAATAAGAGCAATAAGCAATAAAAGCAATTGTAGAGCATTTTCTTAAATAAAATAAGAATTTATTTGTATTATTTTCAGAGTGTGGAATAGAACTGAACAGTATGGAACTGCCATTAAGATGAACATATATTAATTTCCATTTTCTTTTTTATAACAAATATATGTGTAAAATATATTTAATAACAAAAATGTTTTGACTTCATTATTGTGTCATATTAAAAATATAAATTAATATCGCATGACTCATGTTTTAACAAATAATTTTTTTGGCCCACACTCAATTCGATGCATACATATTAAAATTTGAACCAGTTGAAAAACCAAATCAATCTATATTTTTGGCCCGCACTCAAATCGAAATTGGACCATATGGCCCAATAGATGAAAAGTTCCCCTATCACTGGTCTACACCAAAAAAGCATGGATTTTTCTGACTATAGTAAAGGGGTCTCGATTGATCCAGGGATTTTCAATACAAAATTAAATTCTCGATAAAAAACATGGTAAATTAAGGATAAATAAGTAAATTAAAGGGTTAAAAATTGAATTAAAGTAAATTATGGATTTAAATAGTTAAAGCTTTTGGTAACGAAGATCTTGCAAAAAAAAATTCAATGCTTTTCCCTTTCACGTCAGAATGTAATTAGACGTATAGAAGAGATCTATACGTATAGAAGATATCGGTGCGCATATAACCAATAAATTAAAAAATAAAGTAAACAATTGCAGCTATTATTAGCTTTGGATGAAAGTATAGATATTTCTGATACAAGTCAAATGCTTGTTTTTATAAAAATTGTAAATGAAGATTATAGCTGTCCAGAAGAGCTCGTACATTTGCGATCATTACACGGAACAACAAAAAGTGAAGATATTTACAAGGAAGTAAAATGTGTAGTAGCCCAGTATGGCGGATTTGATAAGTTCACTGCTATTGTAACTGATGGAGCCAGAGCTATGAGTACCAAAAGAAACGAATACCAACCTCAAACCAGGCAAGAGAAAAGATTTCATGCGTCAATATAAATTATTTTTTCGACGACTTTTCAATATAAAAAGAAAAACCAAAAACTGCAACGAATAAATGAAATTAGTCAGAAATATCTACCAAATATTCAACAATTTACACAACAATGAAAACCTTTCTATGCTCCATTGGAAATTGGAAAAGAAGAGATAATGCATTCAAGATTCATTACAACCATGAATTAGATAAATTCAGAGGAATGAAGTTCAAATTGATGGATCGAATTGAGAAAGAATTGGAAACTGGAAAGAATTGAGCGTAATAAATTATATATGAATTAATTCAGCATTTAATAAGTATTATATGTAAATAAAAATTGTGAGTAATATATTTAATATTTAAAAGTTAAATATTTTAATTAACCTACTTCTGGTATTAGAAAATGGTGAACTAAGTCTGAAACAATTTCTTCAGTACGAAGATAATCACGGTGGCTTTCGCTTTCATATGCCATTGTATTAATTTCATTTGCCATAATTTCAATATCTTTTCGTGCCACGTCATCAGCAGTAATGTCTATGTTTTCCGAAATTAAATCCTCTAAATACGATTTTACAGTGGTCTGATGTACCTTAACAATCTTTAGAAAAATGTTAATGTATCATCAAAACTGAAAAAGTACTTGTTTAAAGATTTCGTCTTCTTCTCTTCTTCGTCTTTCTTCTAGTTGCCGTAATCCGCTCTCTTCAGCTTCTCTCATTCTTCGCTCACGTATAGCCATCATGGCAAAAGCATGTAATCGTCTTTCTTCTTGCAATCTGATCAGTTCCTTTCCTAAAAAGTCACACATATCGCCTAAACTTTGTCCTTCTAAATGCTCAATGGCCTCATTAATTTCTGATTCCTGAAGAAATTATAAATTCTATCAAGTGGTGAAAGTAATGATTATATTAAAAACAATAATAATAATAATAATAATAATAATAATAATAATAATAATAATAATAATAATAATAATAATAATAATAATAATAATAATAATAATAATAATAATAATAATAATAATAATAATAATAATAATAATAATAATAATAATAATAATAATAATAATAATAATAATAATAATAATAATAATAATAATAATAATAATAACAGACGCGAGGAATGGGTGTTTTTTATTATATAATGTAAAATTGATTTTTATTTCGTTGAAAGTTGTTGAACTCTGGAGTTTCAGTTTTGTTTAAAAAGAAGACTTTTTGGAATTTATTTGAATTTAAAAATTAAAAAGAATGATGGAACAATTGACTTTGAGGGGATAATAGTAAATAATAGTAAATGTAAGGAGCTTAAAAACTAATTTTAAACTAAAACTAATTAAAGTAAATTAAATAAATTAAAACATATATTTAAAATTTTTACACGTTTCAATCAATTAATAGTATTCGCGACCAATATCTGCATTAGTGTCAAAATTACAAATGCCCCAGCCGTTTGAATATTAGAAAACATTGAATAGATTTTAATTTTGTAAAAAAAATTTTAATAAACTTGAAATAAATTGCGCCTAATAATAATAATAATAATAATAATAATAATAACAGCAATAATAATAATAATAATAATAATACATATAATTTATTATTTTAAATAAATTCCAAAATTAGATCATACTTTTCTTTCATAAAACATTTGATTCCTTTGATGACTTAAAACTATAGACTTTTCTCGTCTTCTGATTTCTATTTCCTCTTTATAAAGAGCATGAGTGGACTTTATTTCATTAATAAGTTGAATTCTTTTTTCCTTTCCTTCATACATCATTACTTGAATGGCTCTACCTTTTATTAACTGTTTTAAGAATGTGATGGCTAATTCAACATCAGCATCGTACTTAACATAATAATAAAATAATTATAGTAATAATAATAAATAAATATATAACAATAATAAATACTAATAATAAATACTAATAATAAATACTAATAATAAATACTAATAATAAATACTAATAATAAATACTAATAATAAATAATAATAATAATAAATAATAATAATAATAATAATAATAATAATAATAATAATAATAATAATAATAATAATAATAATAATAATAATAATAATAATAATAATAATAATAATAATAATAATAATGCAATAATTTATTCATTCGCAAATTTCTATATTTTTAATAATAACCTTAGGTAAAAATACTACTCTGGCGTATTTAATTATTAAAAAGTAAATAATAACTTAATATAAATTTAAAATAATATATAAAATTATGAAACAAATTTAAAAAATCAATAACTAGTTCAGTTTATTCACTAAAATACAAAATTGAGATTTGTAGACTCGCCTCATTAATACCTTTTTGCTTGTTTGCATTAGAACTATTCGTGAGTAAAATAACAAAACACTTAATATATACTTTTCATTCCCACTTAAAATAAATAAATTAAGATTGATTGACTAGCAGTGGATAAAAGCTGTGCTGGAAATGGATGTTTAGTTTTAATTTAACTTATTAATTAATTGTTTTTTGAGGAAAACGAAAAAAGTTCTTATATTTATAATTCAATTTTTTAAATTTAACCTAATTGTAGTTGTAAGATGCATTTAAAAATACTATTATATATTCGTGTTTGTGGTATGTTAAATTGTATAATTACATTGCTCAGATCATATTTATATTTAGTTAAATTCTCCACTTATATTATAGTGGAAAATTGTTTTTGTTTTAATAATGTATTCTTGAAACAATTTATGAATAAAGTTAATTCTTTTTTAACAGTATTTATTAGTTATTTTGTTATGATGTACTTATTTTGCGTTCATAATTTGTAATTAAAATAAAATGACAGTTGTATGTTGGCCCATCATTTCCAAAACAGTGGGTAAATACATTCTTTTCATAAATAAATCATTTGCTCGCAAAATTTGGCAGCATTGTGTGTTTTTTACCGGACTCATTTTGATTTATTATCAAGATCTGAATTTCTATCAAACTATCTATTTCTATCAAATTTCTATTCAAACCTATTAGCTATCAATATGAAAATTATTTTTCATTTTACACAATAAATGACATCAAAATGCTAGATGTCATAATTGTTCTCATCACAATAGCTTTATTTGTAGTAAAATCTTTTAACTTTCTTGTCACTTTGATCGATTTTCGTTTACAACTTTTTTCATTCAGTTTTTGACTATATATCAATGTTTGCAATTTAACACAAATTTTAAACACAACCTTTTTCAAGTACTCAATAAAAAAGCAGTACCTAAAGTTTATTATCAAAATAATATCCTACGGGGAAAAAAGGACGAAGCGAAGTAATTTTGAAACAAGCAAAGTATCATTCACCGAGTGGAATGAATTAATGGTATTCCCACATTTGGTGAGCGTTCCCAGTTTGTCGAGAGATTAATTATTAAAATTAGATTTAGATGAAGATTTAGAGTGAAATTGTGTTGTATAAATAATATTTCAATATCATTAGGTTTTGTATTTGATTATTGAACACGAGGAGTTGGATTAATAATTTCTCCTATCAAAGCGTCAACAAATGCAACAATATTTTAATAAATACTTACCGAGATCTGGAAATCCATTGTTGGTGTCGGAGGTCGAGTTATGATCTTTTCATTTTTCGTTAAAAATTTCAACGGCTTGAGTTTTTCGGCCAAAATAATTTGATTTTTGGTTTTCAAGTACTAAATATGTAATTTAAGAATAGGAAAATTAATTTTTACCTTATAAAGTTCAGTCAATTCTTCTTCAAGTCTGAATTTTTTGTTTTTGTATCCGTCGCTGGTGTAATTTTTCATTTGAGGAATTTTGACATGGGGATTTAAGACAAAAGATGGTAGTGATTCTTCCAAATCATTAAGTCCTTTAAGTTGAAAGAATAAATTAATCCTTTGACTGCAAGACCCGTATATACACGTAGCAAAATACTTTTAAATAAATCACATAGAATTTAATTGGATATGTAATTTAATCACTGGAGGTTAAAGATCACTGTGCAAGGGACCAACAGCATTTTTATTAACATATATCATGGCATCAGCTTCAAAAACTGAATTTGACAAAAATATTGACGGTTTTTAGATGATTTAGGAATGTTTGACGGTGGGTGTAACTCACTGTAATAACGCGATATTTCTTGCTGTTTCATTCTGTTAACTAAGCAAATTCGATATATGTAAAAAACTAGACGCCCAAATTATCATGAAAAATATGGGCGAAGAATCTATATAGAGGAGCCTTGTATTTAAGTAACTTATAAACAATGGAGGAAGTTTTGCCTCAAAACTCATTTAATATTATTTAGGATTTATTTAGACTTACATCACTACCGTATTTTTCAACAGAATATTTTGTCCAAGTACTTGGACTCCTCCAGAAAATATAATAGTACTTTAATATAATATCTATGGTTACAAAAATATAGTTTGTTTAAATATTCACCTGTATAGCGGTGTAGGAGAGTAATTTATTTGCTGCATCCTGTTAAGTATCGAAGTGTGATAACATTCTTTATTCGGCGTAGTGATAACAGTCAGAAAACATGGAATCAGTAGGGAAAGGGAGTCATTTGACAAATCGGCTTCTGATTAATTGAATAAAACCATGACTTACTCGATGCGTCATGAGTCGACGGACATTTTGGTATGAGTCTCTAGGCAAGACCCCAAGATTGATACAATCTACCAAAATTCTGCAGATTTGTAACAGGGTGTGAAACATTTCTTGAAAAATCCAACCCCAATTTTCTTTAAAACTGCCTTTTTCGAACTTTGCATAAGTGAAGGAAGTGTGTGAACCACAATGAGTTTTATATAAGACTAGATCAAACAATGTATGGTACACGATATTGTTTTGATCTATATAGTCTTACAAACATTAATATGAAAATTATTGTATTACTTATCCTTGTTTTTTTATGTTAAAATATACTGTTTCTGTTGGTTTGTTTTAGCACTTGTTCCGGGTACTTATTGAACGTATCATGTAAGTATAATTAACATAATCTAAGCAAAAATACCCAAATTACGATTAATAATTTTAAATGTCATAGTCACGCTAATAGATACCTATTATACCTATCATGCCTGCACAACTTAATAGGATCCGAAGACCAAATATTTCAAGGAAAATGATTGAGGTTAAATAGATAGTTAATAGAAAAGATTGTTGTAGTGAGCCGTTATTCCTTGAGGTTATTCCTTTAAAAAGACTTTCTGCTGAAATTGTAGCAAGTTCAATTTTGCAACATTGGATTTCTAGATACGGTGTTCCGAAATCAATAATCACAGACAGGGGAACTCAGTTTGAATCCCAGTTATTTCAACATCTAACTGAAAAGCACGGTATACAACACCTCCGTTCAACTGCTTACCATCCTCAGACAAACGGCATGATCGAAAGATTTCACCGAACTTTGAGGACTTCTCTTGGAATACTTTCATCGAGACTTAATTGGACTAAAGCTTTACCTTTTGTTCTTCTTGGTTGGCGTAACACACCCTCCAGAACTACCGGAACTACACCGGCACAGTTACTTTACGGTTCTTCAACATCATTGCCTAGCGAATTAGTTGATTTCGATAACGCTCCTACCTTTGAGGAATTAGATATGGCTAGAGATCATTTTCTTTTGATCGATAGCAACCCACAGTTTTCTTATGTTTCCTCATATACACCATATGTCCCAAAGTCCTTCAAGGACGCAACTCACGTTTATCTTCGTAATATTACGGATTCAGGTCTCAAACCGAGCTATTCGGGTCCTTACAAATTGATCGACATTAAGGATAACAATGCCCACATCGTTATCAACGGTGTTACCCAAAATATAAATTTGTGCCGACTTAAACCGACTTTCATGATTTCTGATGACGTGGATGAAGACAAACTTCACTCTGATTTAGAGAAAGTTTCAGTCGAACCCATTTCAACTACGTCGAACGAAAACCTTTCAGTAGAACCTGTTACCAACTCAAACGACATCGCGCGTACCTTGATAACAAACTACCAACGCGATAAAAATGTAGGTACAGAGAATACACATTCAGCAACAACAAATCCACTAAATCTCCGCTCAATTGTTTCGAAACCCGACAAGCAGTGACCCGCGAAAAATGTGAAACATAGGGACAAGATTTGGGTGCGCCAAATTGATGAAGACACTTCCAAACCTCCAAGACTTGCCAGAGTCTATTCTAATGAAAACTTGACACATCTGATGCTGAAATTCACTTAGCTTTATTCCATTTAATCATTTAATTCATTAATCGCCGAATTTCCTTCTAGATACTATACACCTTTGATAAACTGTCACTACACTTCGATTTACATCTTGTTCCTAGTTGACCTTTCATCAACCTCTACTCTTGGGTCCCTGTGAGCTCCGCGACTTCCCGTGGGCTGATGTAGTGAGCCGTTACACGGCCTTAACAAAATCTATATAAATAATATATTATATTATATTATATTATATATAAATGGGCGATCATTAGCGAATAAGGATCAATCAGAACACAATTATGGCCCATCAAATATCACCTATAATTGCACATTAGCTGGAACATTGCAGTTTACTCTATCTCATTCCAAGAGTCAATCAAAATTCATGCAATCAGCTAATACTTCTGCTTATCAATCAGGCTCTATTAATCAATCTCAGACGAGTAAAGCAAATTCCATGCCACATTATTATTATCAAGATTAACTGTATTCGGCCCCTAATAGTTTTAGTGTTGGCTCTCATAGACCAACATCTTCATCCATTATAATTCGCGAAATATGTAATAAATCCTAACAATAATATGAACCCGAATAGATTTGTTATCCAACCACTACATAAATCAATTATTGATCCAAGAAATAACGAACAAATAATTTGATTGGGATATCTGAATAAATTGGAAGCTTGATAATTAATTGTTACTTTTTATGATCAGTAGTAAACTATTAAATACATTTTTTGTTGATCAAGGAATATCGTATTTTTTTGAGTTATAATGCTTTATAAATAAATCATTTTTATTTATTGATGTTAAGTAAAAGTTTGTTTTACTTTTTCCGGTAAATTAGTGAATTTTGAAAACTGGTGAATTTTAAGAAGCTTTGTAATTTAAAAATAATTGGAAATTAAATGTTTTCTCGTTTATTTTGTAGTTCTATTAATATTTGTGACTTCATGACTTCATCATCTAATTCTATAAAAGCAAGGAAACCAGATTTGCTTAATAAATTCAGAAAATTTGAGTGTGATATTAACTATGCATTTATTATTCCCAATGAAGATATTGTAATTGTTCTTGCGGAGAATAGAAGTGTTAGAATCTATATTAAAAGAGAGGCTGGTGGCTATTGGCCTGCCGTATACCATTATTTACCAAGTCCTGGGACATGTTTGCAATATTACAATGTCAGTAAACATATTTTCATCGGATGCGAAAACGGAACTATCATGGAGTTTAAATTAAAAGATGATTTCAATGCTATAGTATATAGACGTGACTACTTGCCTCATGTAGCCAGAGTTACGGAGCTGATTATATCACAAAAATCTAATTGGTTGCTTTCATGTAGTAAAGACAAATTATTTACTATATATTCACTCGAATCATTTGGTATAGGTGTTCTTAACAATGATTGAAGCCAACTCCACCACAATTGTATAATATATCACTTTTTTCTGATTTTTTAGTAACTTTCTAGGAAGTGTTCATAGGCCGCATTACAAAAACTGACGTGACATATCTTGTGCAGGTCTTATTTTTATTATAATTTATTTAAATATGTACATATTATAACTGTTAACAATGTTGTTATCGTTGAAAAAAATAAAAACCATCTAACCATTGAATGTCGTCATATATTTGTTATCTACTACATATCTTTGGGAACCCTTGTCCATGAACTGACCGATTCGAGCCAAGGGGGCCCACGTATTCGAAGCAGGATTGTTATATTGTTCAATTAAACATTTTTCCAATTTTTTATCTTTCAACATTCTACGAGCCTTTAACAGTTTCCTCATTGCTGAAAATTTAAGGTTATGTATTTTTTTCTATTTATTTTTAATAATATTTATATTTTCTATGTGAGATTCATTTTATATTTATTATTTTAGAATTATCATAAATTTACAATTCTACATATAAGCCTATCATTTCGGCAACCAATAAATAAAGTATCTCAGAAAACTCTCTTGCTTTATAGGTGAAACTTCTTATCAAGTCCTGTGTCCAGGATAAAATGAAAGTTTATCAAGCTATTTTTTAAAAATTATTTGTTTGATTAGCAAATCCAGAAGTTCGTAAAACTTTAGAAAAGGACTAACTACTTAAGAAAAAACTAAAATAAAGGTGATAGACATGTCCTATTAAAATATACTATCAATACGCCTTGTAAGATGGGAAAACATCCATTAGAAGAATAGACTATTGTAATATTTATTTAAGAAATCCCAAGCCGGAATACACAATTGCGAAAGTGCTTCCATTTGCATAATCTAGAAAGCATCATTAGTTCAAGCTGTTGCAACTGGAGTCACGGCGTAGATTACCAAAAAATTATAGATTTTTTATATTCTTCATTTTCCTTCAGAAGAAATGGGGATTTGCATATCCTCCATTAAAGACGAAATATAAAATGGAAAAATCATTAGGACGAAATTTAAAAGGGCGTGTTTTAAAAGAAAAAAAATAAAAGAGCGAATTGTTCTATAAAATTATTTCTTCTTACATATTAAACATTTAGGTTCTATTCTAAAACCACTTAAAATTTTTTAAAGATAAATAATAAATATAATCATTATAATCTTTGTCAATTATAATCATTAATATAATATTAATAAATACAATAGAAAAAAATCAGTGGTGAAATTGGAAAAAAAGTTCTTATAATTATAATATTAATTGTATTCGCTCTTTTGTTGTTCGTTTTCGTTGATACTTCATTTTATTATTCTATTACTAATCTATTACTATTCTATTACTATTCTATTACTATTCTATTACTATTCTATTACTATTCTATTGCTATTCTATCACTATTATTTGGAGTCCATAACGTAAATGTTAAAATATAACACTAGATGTCTCAAATATTAAATATTAACAGCAAACTATACACGGATAGGATTTAGAAGAATTAGAACTAAAAGCTTTTTTCACCCAAAAATTCATAATAGGGCAGAAAAGGCTATGCACTTTTCCTTTAGAAATATTCCATGTCACGTTTTACTTCAAAGTTATCCGAAAACAGAGACAAACCTTTAACATATTCATATCTTACAATGGCAATCTTTTCATCGCGATATTTAACTCTATCTATGCATATTCTTTCCAATGATTCACAATGAACATTTTCCAAGTTCTCTTTTCTTTCTTTCATCAGCTTCATAATGGCATTAAGTCTGGCTATCTGTAGTCTAAAAAATAGGAGAATGAATTTCGACAAGAATAGATAATTAATAAATAATTATGTTTCACTTAATTTGGATAGTAAGTAATAATATATTTAAATTTCACAATTTTGTTTTAACATTTCATTTATTGTCATTACGACCATAGATCTAATTTGTGTTACATATGGGAAAAATCCATCTGTAATTGCAATACAAATAAAGTAAGCGTTAAAAGAAAACAAGAACAGATCAAAGGTAACAAAAACACAAAGGATTTTTCTGATATTTTTCCATATTCTGAACAACTAAATTTCAGAAAATATTAATAATCTTATCATTGAACAAATTCCTGAATTTTAATCTAAGTTTTCATGATAAAAAATTGAACATTTGAAAATTATTAAAGGAATTTTAACATTAAATATTATTTTTGTTTATTTATTACTTCGAAATAAAAATAAAACTGATTACTTGTTAACTATTAGCTAATATTATTAACTACTGCAATAATTCAGATAAGAATATTAAGGAATTGAATATAAAAATTATTACAGAATTGCTAGAATTTCTGAAAAAAATAAATACAAGAGAAATATTGGATACATCAAAATGTTAAAGATAACACTGATATTCATAAATTAACTAAAAGATACTCAAAATGTGAATTTGCTAACTATTTTACTAAAATTCAGTTGCTCAAATATTCATATTTTTTACAGAAAATACTGAAAGAAAAAAAGACCATGTTATTTTAATATACCTATGAATTTATTAAGTGATTCCTTAAATATTCATGTTTTTCTATCAAATATGCTTAAATTGAATATAAATTTGCTGAATGTCCTCAAATGAATGTTTCAACTAAATGATATCTCCAAATACTCGTGTATTTCTCAAAAGGGTATATAAATTCTCTATGAATTTGTTAAATATTTTCTCAAATAACGATTTATTTCTAACAAATATGCATAATTATGGTCCTTTAACAACCATGCAGTTCGTTCAGTTATATAAATTACTTATGAATTTGTCGGGTGCTACGCCAATTAATCATGTATTTCTAACTAATAAACTTAAATTATCTATGGTTTTGTTAAATTTTACCACAGATAACTATGTATCTCTATCAACTATACACAAATTTGTTATGGATTATTTAATATTGTTTGAAAATATCATATTTTAACAAAATTATCTAAATAATGGTAGTTTCAAATGCATGGATTTCTAACTAATTTGCCTATGATTTTGCTTAAATTTACTATAACTAGCCATACAAATTGACTATAATTTTATTGAATATTACCTCAATTAGTTTTGAATTACTAACTAAATTGCATATGAATTGCTAAATATTGTTTGAAAATGATCATATTTTACTAAATTATTGAAAAATTTACTAAAAATATAAAATGACCATGTATTTCTTATTAAATGTCCTAAGAGTTTGTTATTTGATCATTGGGAATCTAATATTTTATTATTAACATCGCAGAACATCAATTTTGGATAGAATGGTATTTCATGAACTTCTTGAATTTGCTACTTCAAAAATCAATTTTCTTTTCAATAATGAATGGTATCAACAAATAAATGGAGTTGCTATGGGTTCTCCTTTAGCACCAACGATGGCTTCAATGTTTTTAGCAAGCTTAGAAAAGAAAATTGTATTTTTCCAATGTATGAAATCCACTGTTTATCAACGGTATATGGATGATATTTTTCTTATATTTGAAAATCAGAGGAAAGTTGAGCCGTTTTATGCATTATATGAATAGACTACATAAAAAAAATTATATTCATATGTGAAACGGAGAAAATATCATCACTTGCTTTCTTGGATCTGTTAATACAGCGCAAATAGAAACACTATGAGACAGAGATTTATAGAAAACCAACTGATACTTGTCTCTACTTCATCCGAAAGGTTTTGTGAATTCAAGTATAACAGAAATATGGTGAAGGGGTTGAATTATCGTTCATGGCCTTTGTCTTCTACTTTTGTAAATTCAGTAAAAAGTGTTGACAAATTGGTTGAATTGATAATGAAGAATGGTTATTCAAAATTCTTTATTAATTATGGTAAAAGAGACTGTTGTTGAATTTATTAAAAATCCTAAGGATCCATGTTTGAGAAAATCTGGGTGTGATTTTGTTGAGGTGTGTGAGTCTGATGAGTTAAATAAATTAAATAGTGTGAGTAAGGATGATGAACCTAAATTTGTGTTAGTATTGTCGTACTCAGAAGGTTTTAAAGATTATAAAACGAAGATAAGAACGTAGTTAGGGAATTTAAACTATAGGATAGTGTCAAATTCATGGAAAGATTTTTTAATAAGTTTATTAATAAGTCTAAAACTCTGGTCAAATTGTGTTCTGATCTTGTTTATCAGTTTACATGGAAGTAGAGTGGTCCTTATTTGTATTGAAAATTTTTTTTGCAGGAAATTTCTATGCTCACACTCTCTTAAAGTGAAAAAATAATAGCATTGAAATTTGAAAGAAATTGGTTTTCAATTAGAGGTGCCTCATCAGCATTAAAATTATGGTGCTATTCTAATATTGATTTAATTGTCAGATTCTCTACTAATCAGCATGAGAATAGAAGAATCAAGTATCGTGGATAGGGACTTCTTATATAATTCCTTGATCGTGACCTGCTTAAATTGAAAACATGTTATAGCATTACTTTTTAAAATTGGTTTAAATATTTTCTTTTTTAAGTCAACAAAAATACAGCAAAAAAGCTTAGCGTTGCATGCTTCTCATATTTTGTTAAAATGAACCACTTGAATTTGACATTTTGTACTAGTCGCTTTAAAATTAAACCTACATAATGATAGTTATGTTAAATACATTTTAATATGTCTGACAAATATAATAGTGATGAATGTTCTTTGATTTCATTGTAAGAATTGACACAAAGATAAATGTTCTGTTTTATCTGTTGTAGACAATTTGATGGCTTGTACACGTATAAGCAAGGAGATTTATCTTATTGGAAGCACATGTGATGGCATAAAAAGATCCAAGTTGCCATCCAATCTCCAAGTACTTCAGCTTTTCTTTCATTTTCATACTGATTCGAAGCTCACAATCAAGGAAAGTTCTACGGGCACAGCAGAGCTTGTTATACTGCTCTGGGAAAAGCAGCTATTCCTATTACACCTAAGAGTCGTGTGATTTAAAAAATCGAAACCTTGTTCAGTGCATGGAAAAATCTTCAGAGGAACCGATTACGTAAGTAGGATCCACAAATTAAGAAAGAGAACCAATTCGTTCAGCTGTTTTCAAAATTATTTGACATCGCACATCAAGAGGCATTAGACTTAATGACAATTAAAGAAGATAAGGAATTTCTTATTGATCAGTGTGCAGGTCGTCAGGGTTGTATGAATGGTATTGATGGGAAACGATGGAGAGTCCTAAAGAGAAAAAACTTTGAAATGAAAAGATGAAGGCCATACATGAACTAGCGAATTCTAAACAAGCCACAAATGAAACAATAGAATATGACTCTTGTTCTAGTGATGAAATTGAAGTTGAAGAACCAGAAACAGTTTTCTCAAACCCTCCTTCAAAACGAGCTAGGAAAACTTTCGTAGCACCATTGCTTTCATCGGCTTTAGAACGCAGTAAAATAAGCGACCGTAATGCAGTGTATATAGCTACAGCGATGGTATAAAGTCTTGGTGAATGTTCGGGAGATCTAGTCATCAACAGGTCGTCAATTCGTCTAGCAAGGATGCGTTCTCGGCAGGAAGTGACAGTACAGATCAAGACTGAGTTTACACACAAGCATACTGGACCCGTCACCATACACTGGGATGGTAAACTGTCAGATTTCACTGAAAACTGTAAAGTGGATAGTCTTACTGTTTTGGTATCGGGATTTGGATTGCAACAACTGTTAGCAGTATTAAAGCTACCAAGAAGAACTGGCAATTTCACTCCTGATGCTGTTTACAAAACTTTAATTGAGAAGGTCTGAGAAGGTCTGTGGAATGGCATTCGATACGACTTCTGGTTTCAAAAGTGGTGCTTGCACTATTCTCGAGAGAAAAGTTTGTAGACGATTGATTTCGTTTGCATGCCGACATCACATGTATGAAATAGTGCTTAGCAAATATTCAACTTGACGTTAAGAGAGATTTGCGGACCTGATATCGAAATTTTTAAGCGTTTTAGTCGCAACGTAAGTATATTGACCACGGTTTCTTTCGAACAGCTACAGCAGATATGAAGTTGAAGATTGATGACATTATTCGAGAAAATGTGCTTCAATTTTATCAGCTGAAACTCCATGACCATCAGCCACGCGAGAACTACCTTGAATTAATAAATTTTACAATAATATTTCTTGGAATCGAACCTCTTAATGGCATTCATTTCAAAGCTCCTGGTGGTCTACACAATTCCCGATGGATGGCCTTCTATATTCTTTCAAAGTTTACATGTTTGGCATAACATCGAAGCGTAAAACCCATGAGGTTTTCAAACTCACAGCAAAAGATGAAAATGGGTTACGTGAATTCCCTTTATTTGGCATTGTTGGTTGCTACATCCAGGCTTATTTCTGCTTCCATGGCTGCATCCGCACCAATGAATTATATTAGGTTTTTGAAACAACTGCAGCAGTATCCTACTGTCAGCGAAGTTATTGCTGCAGTAGCCATTAAAAGGTTTTGCAAACACTTATGGTAGCTGAGGGAAGACTTTATTGGCATATCTTTCTTTGATCTCAAAATAAAAAAAGCAAAATAAAAGCAAGCTATGCAAAGAAATATCTTCCTTGTTAAAAGAAATGACAATCCACCAAAGCGAATAGAAATCAGGAAAGAAGACATTGGGATTCTGAAACCCAGCATGTCCGTTACCAGAAAAACAAAAGCTTTCTTTCTGCTCTCAATACTTCCTTGATGCTGCTCCTGAAACATGGATAAGGAACTCCGATTACATGAAACAACTTCAAAATATTAGTGAACTAAACGTTGTAAATGATTTCGTGGAAAGAGATGTTGCCTTAATAGAACAATTCAACGCACAAATTACTCACAATAAAGAGCAGAAGCAATTTCTTTTGCAAGTCGTCTTCCAACACCGAAAGCTATTTCCCGATTCTCGCAAGATAACTTGTGTTTGATGCTTTAGTCATTATTGTTGAACATCGTACTAGTTTTCATGTTATTTCATGTTTTATTATTATTTCATGTTATTATTTCATGTTTTTATATTTAAACACAATATGGAGTTGTTTTGTGAAGACTTAGCTTATTACGGGAGAAAACGTAATTCACAGAAATATATGACAAAAGGCATTAAACGCTTAGGACTACAATGTAGATGAAGCACTTCTAAATATTATACGATTTCAAAAATATTTGACCACGTATTTTTTTTCATCAAATGGAACATTTTTAAGGGGTGGGGCCATTAAAATTACAACTTTTGAAAATAAGGACCACCCTGCTGGAGAGAAAGCATTAACCAATATTAGTGAGCACAATAAGGACTGTAAGAGTAAAACAGGTATGTCTGATTTTAAAATTTTATTAAAAAATTTCTTATAATTATTGGGAACCCTACCTTTAAAGTCGATTTGACCTAAATAATTTTCAAAAAGCATTTCTACCCCAGGGTTGTATGAGTTAGCGGGGCCATATTCATATACCTAAAGAAAGTTTTGAAAGTGATATTCAATGCGATTTCTAATGACAAACTAATTTCGAACTTATTTAGTTCATCAGTATCATGTAAGAAACTCGACTCCATCGAAAATCGAAGCCAGTTACTTTGTGAATAAACCCCAGAATCTAACTATTCCACCACTAGTTCGAATTAAATATCACGCATATTTTTCTAATTAGAAATCTCATTGAATATTACTTTAAAAACTTAATTTTATTCAGTTAGTCATCTGGAAAGCAAAAATGTTATTTAATATGTTATAATATCAAAAGAAAGTTACTCCTCAATCTGTTCATCTCTTATTCGCCACTCTTCCATCTCCAACTTATTTAGTGCTGCCCTTCTCTTTCTGACTCCAGCAATATCAGTCAAGCTAGGATATTTCTTTTCAACTTCTCGATGATGTCGAGCTCTTTCAATCATTTTAACTTCCTGCAATCCTACTGGTAGACCATTTCTATATGATAGTGGTATCAGCATCAATATTTCGGGTTCAGCTCCTGGTCTTAGAACAAAATCCGGTGAATAAGGATCAGTTTGGGCTGAGCCATCTCGATACATTGTTTGTGTACCAATATTCCTTGTCATTTGTGTTGTATCTTTCTTCCGTTTTAGGTAGTATGCTCGTTTATATTGTTCAGACCTAAGCATGACATCTGGTGGTAACTAATATGTATTAATTTCTAAATATAATCCAAACTACTGGAATTACTATAAATGATTTAGGGAGCACTGGGGAATAGAAATATAAGTATCTATCAATTCCTATTGGATTGGGGTCTCTTTTGTAAATTTCAGGTATCATATCTTTTAGATTCTCGGGGTTGCATCCAATTCTTAATAAAGTAAATAAAATAATTTATTCACAGAAATAAAATATGAAGATTTGTTTTACTATAATATTCGTTGTTTATATTGTTTTAATAAAAGAAACATTTTTCCTCTTTAAATATTTCAGGCCAAGTAGCAAAGAAAATTTGCATATTTAAATTTTTTTTTAATTATTTCTTTGAAAGTTTTAACTGAATTTTTAATGATTATGCCATTATGCCATTTATCATTACAAATCGTGGTTAAAAAGTCACCGAAATGACGAAAATTTTATTTTGCACTGGCAGTATCTTTTGTATATAGTGAAATTTGTATTACCGTGTTTCTCCGAAATTAAGTCCTAACACAATTTTTTTTTAAAAAATTATATTGTAGACCTAACACCGAAATTAAACCCTAGCATTTTTGTATTGTGATATATATTAAATAAAATTTCAGATCGTTATATATCAACGGTGGGCAAATGCGGCTCTTAATATATATTGTTAAAAATTAAAAAGATAGTTATATTAATATTAACAACTATTTGATAAAATTGAATAAATTTTTTTAAAAAATTAATCCATATAAAATGGCAGGAACTAGAAAAAGCTATTCAATTGAATATAAAATAAATATTGTTGAAGAATCAATTGAAAAATTTTTAACAACATTTAGTGATGAGAAAAATCTTGATTTGAGGATGGTTCGACGACGGAGAGAAGAATATGACAATCTCATTCAACAAAGAGATGCTGGAAATTTAAAAGTCGGCGTGTAGGTGCAGGAAGGAAACCGTTATATAATGAATTGGAAGAAATTAACATCTATATTGAAACCAAAAGAGAACGTAATGTGATAGATAATTATATCAAACCTAAATTACAGGATGTTGTTGGTTAGGTAAAAGCAGCTTGGATTAAAATCACAAATGAATGCGTTTTCAACTCCGGTTATTTGGACAGATCCTTTTCATTCAAGACTTCAGCAAATGCTAAACATGAACGTTTTGGTCCGTTGATTTTAAAGGAGTTAGAATCGCAAACAAGACCTGCTGATTGTTCAATTTTAAATGATCAAGACAATGTTTTAGAAGATAATATGGTTGTACTAAAACAAAAACATTTTAATTGATTAAATTTTTATTTTGAATATTTGTATAATTTTTAAAGTTTATTTTTATTCCAAAAAATAGAAAACCTCCCGAAATTAAGCCCTAAGTGTATTTTTGCCACATTTTTTTAAAAAAAATATATTTAAGCCCGGGGCTTAATTTCGGAGAAACAAGGTATTATGCAAAATGAAGATTGAATTTAAATTGTAAATGAGTTGATGAAAAATTTCTATTGATTTTTCATTTTACTTATAGGATTCTGTCAATGTATGTAATTTTTTCCTGTATAATTTTTCTATGTTATTTTATAATTTATGTTTTTTAAATAATATATTAATTTTTAATAATAATTTTTTAAAAATTTTAAATATACTTACAGATTTTTATGACTTTTTTTATAAAGAATGGTTGATATGAAAATATCATAGATATCATCACAAAATTTCCCTAAAAAATTTTAAATTAAGGTGCAATTTATTGTCCATATGCTTGTATTTTTTTTATTATAGAAATTTTAAGAACCGTGTTTGTATACAGGTATTTCTTTTTCTTCTCACGTTAACATTTTCTATTCACTTATATTGAATTGGACTAAGCCTAGAGTAATAGCTTCCTTTTCTTGTTTTAATTAGTCAAAAAATTGAATGTTCCTTTGCGACGAAACCACATAACATATTAAAAGCACAAAGTCAATTAAATATAACCAACACTAAATAAAATAAATGATTAAAATATAAGAAAAAACGTCATATCCAATATATATTGAACTACAATATATTTCGACAGACTTCAAATATTGCCATATGTACATAGATAGGTCTGAAAGTCACGAAAGCCTTTGTAGGGATATTTCCCCGGTTAGATCATTGCTCTCATATATTCATCTTCATCTTTTCTTTCCCAAAACGCCAACAATTGTATGGTGCAATTTAATGTCAGAAGTCCTGTTCAATGTAATTTATGTTCATTTTTTATTTATTATGTAAAGGTGCAATTTAATGTCAATTTAGGTGCAATCTATTGCAGTTTAGTCAGAAAAAAATGGAAAATCTACGTTAAACTTATAAAATTATTTTAAGGTTACATAACGCTATGGAAGAGATAATTCCAAATTTACCTAAAATGTTACATAATAATTGATTAAACGTGTGACAATTTATAATATCTCGAACTAAATAGATTTGGTTATTATGTCATGCTTTTGACAAATAGGATTTGAAAACTTACATGACATAATTTAAGGACAAACCGCAATTAATCAGAATTGTGAAATGCTTGTTATATATTTTTCATTTTTTATAAAATATAGCTAGATCTGTAAGAGTCTGATCTTAGACTACGACGGGAAAACAATTATCATTTTATAAATAATTGCTTAAAAATGTAAATTTATAGATAACTAAAACAAATCATATTTGCTAACTATTATATATATATATATAAATTTCCCATTAATATTATATTAATTTTTACCATTGACTAATTTTTTATTTCTAAATATCTTTAATTTTCTAGATATATTCCATTAATTATGAAATTTAAAAACATTCTAAATGTTTTATCCCTTGTTTTAATATTTATTTTCCTTTGTCAATGCAATTATTTCAATTGTTTAGATTAGTCTCGTTTTCCTTGCCAAGTTATAGCTATAGTAATTTATAAGATATTTAAATGAAAATATCTCAATGCTTTAGTTATAAAAAATCACTTTCAAAATAACTGCATCTTAAATATTACTTTAAAATAATAACTTCATAATTATTTTCAAAAAATATTTGATTAAAGTGAGTTAATATGATTTGGAGTTAAATGTTAACTTAGTTAATAAAATAAAAGTGATGAATTAAATCAATAAAATATTGGTGTCATTTCTAACGTCTGCTGATTAATATTATGTAAACACACTCGACATTTCATCTGTTTCAAGAAGACCAAATCTGTGTGTAAATTAGAAATGTGTTAAAAACGCATCCCACCAGAATTAATACATATGATCAGAGTGTGCAATCAGAAATTCATGACTAACACATTTGCTTTAAGCAATATTATAAATATTTACATGAGTAAAATTTAAATAAAATTAATCATAGTTAATACAAAAGTAAATGATGTAATACCCAGTATAACGTAATAAATAACTATTAATATCCTTCATATAAGTTGAATAATCCCTCAAAAACCACGGCGGAATAACAGATTGATGTTTTGTGGAAACTTTCGATTTCGGATATGCTTGTAAGTCACTAAACATATTCTCATAAATTGGTTGACTTTTATATACAGTTGCAAATATTTTGGCACGATACAATGCCTTCTCATGATTTATAGATGAACTTAATTTAGACGTTTTATCTAAATAAATTAATACGCCAACTAAATTTATGAAAATATATACCATAGAGATAATTGTAAGGATTTTCCTTAACTTTAGCCATTAAAATGTAAAATTTAAATTTAAATTAAAACAAGCATCAATAAATTATATTTATAAAAATTAACGATATTTGGATTTCTTTACATGGTAAATATTGCTCAGAATAATTTTTATATTTTCAAATTAACGTAACCATTATTTCGAAATCCCTAAAAATAACATTTAATTTAAAGTAATATATCCAATAACTATATTATTTCAATTTGAAAATAACTAGTTAGAAATTTACTTAATTCATAATTAAATAATCCCGCAAACCTATTTTATCTTTCAAAGTTCAGTACCATCTAGAAAATAAAAATATTTAAATAAAATGTTCAAAGAGAAATCATAGCGAATTTTTTTAGATTTCAACAAATAAAGATGATTAAGCTTGGTCAAATTGTGAATATTTGCATAATACAAAAGATTAACAATGCAATATACAAATAACCACAATACACCATAGACTACGCCATTTTATGAATTTTAAAATAACATCATATAATTAATTAATAAAACTAATATTTAAAACAAAATTCTAACTTTAAACTTTGAATAAAGAAAAGAGAATTTAATATGATAATTAACTAATTTTAATATCATTAAGTAAAATGAAATTAAATTTTGCTTAAAAATTTTCGAAAAATAGGTATTTTTGAAAATTATAACTGATACAATTAATTTCTAATTAAAAATACCTCCATAAAAGGAAGAAACGTCATTAGATAGAGACGCGGGAGATGGAGAGCCGCGGAGGCCGAAAATATATTAGCTCCTTTCAAAACGGTCGAACATATGGCCGCATGCAGGTCCCGGAAGAGGAGGGCTCTCGGGTGGGAAGCATGGGCCTCTTAATTTAGGGGGCCCCAAATAACACTATTTGATACTACACCAAACGATCAAAAATGTATTTCGCACTTTTACGTAGGGTAACAATTTTTTTTCTAAGATAAAATATAATTTAACTATAGAATAGGAGGCCTTATTTTTGATGTTATTATATTTTCGCTTTTCCTGAGATTCTCATTTTTTTTCATTGCACTTGCACAACTAACTGCCGATATGATTTCAAAATCTTATTATATTAAAAATATATTAAAAATTATATTAAAAATTATATTAAAAATATTAAAGAATAGTAGGCTTTTATTTGTTACATGAGTTCAAATTATTATATAAAAGTTTATTAGCAGTTTGTCCTTGATGTTGTTAAAGTGTTTAAATTTTTTTTACTCTGTAATTGAATTGAACAATTTGATTTTTTTAAACTACATAAAATTAGGAAAACGGGTAATTTATTTTTTGTTTGGCTTTGATTATTGATGATAAATAAAAATAAATAAACTAGGCGGCAATTAAAACATGAAGAGGACCTATGAAAGCGGTGCCAGCAAAAGGCAAAAGAAAAAACTTCAGGAGTCAGCTATTAAAAGTATAAAACCTATTTCACATTTTTTCAATACAGATTCATTGAATCAAGCAGAAAAGCCTGCAATATTTAATAATGAAGATTCCACGGTTCAAAATACAGCAAATACAGTTAGAGAAATAGAGGAACTTGACGATAATACCATTGAAAACATTGAGAGTGTAATTACTGTGCAAGATGATGTAGTTTGTGCAATGGAATTACATGATGATAGCGTGCAACCTGAAAGTGAAATTGAAGTAAATATACTGAATATTGAAACAATAATGTGTTCCGATATTGGAATGCTAGATAAAAAAAACCAGGCTCAAATACAAGCATTTATGAAAATTACTCGGTTTGAAATCCCAAAAATTATTTCAAAAGATGCCGCCAACTGTGGATTTCCATATCGTTTACTTTCAAAGAACCTTGCAAATGGAGAAACGTGTGATAGAGACTGGATATGTTGGAGCGTCAAAAACCAATCAATTTATTGCGCACCATGTTACATTTTGAATAACAACATGCATTTTTCATATTTAATGGATAAATTGGGATACAGCATAAAAAATGGTTGGAAAAAGTTAAATGACCGGATACAATCTCACGAAAATTCTATTTTACACAAGGAAATGTATATTTCGTGGAAAAATGCACAAAAAGCTGCTTTGACAAATCGTGTATTAGATAACTTATTGGTAAAAGAACTTAAAAACGAAGTCACATATTGGGAAAAGCTTTTGGAACGTTTTCTTGATATAATATTTTTTCTATCCGAGAGAGGACTAGCTTTTTTTGGATCTAATGAGCGCATTGGAAATCCAAATAATGGTAATTTTCTGGGCTTAGTTGAACTTCTAAGTAAATATGATGCGATTTTATCAGAACATGTTACAAAAGTTCGCGCATCATAAGAAGAAAAAAAGAGATTGCAAGTTCATTATCTTTCAAATAAAATTCAAAATGAGTTTATCGACCTATGTGGCTCATTTGTTCAAAAAAAATTATCGATGAAATTAATAAAGCTAGGTATTTTTCTATTATTGCTGATGCAACTCCAGATACATCTCATAAAGAGCAAACTACTTTGATTATTCGTTATGTTAAATTAAGCGAATCGGATTTTTCAATTGAAGAACGCTTTATATCTTTTGATGATTTTTCGGAAAAAACTGGTAAAGAAATTGCTAGTCGCTTATTGTGTAGATTAAAAAATTTAGACTTGAATTTTCAAAACTGTGTTGGGCAAGGATATGATAAACTCATTGAAGATATAAAGGAAATTAAAAATGCATGGGCTTCGGTTCTTTCAGAGTCAAAGAAAATGTCAGTAGCTAATAACGTTGTTACAGAATTTATTACAAATCGTCGAATAAAAGATCAAGTATCTGCAGAAGCAAATTTTCACAACCACATTTTTAACGAGATCATTGATTCTATAATAAATGGACTTACGTGAAGATTTAAAGCTGTTTCCTCTATATGCAACTTATTTGAAGTTTTATGGAATTTTAATGAAATGGAAGAAAAGAGCTTAATTGAAGCAGCAAGAATTTTACAAACAAAATATGAAAATCAAATAGATGAAGAAATTCTGGAAGAATTTAAATTTTTTAAAAGAGTTTATAAATCAAATTTTAAAGGCTGCACGAAACCGTATGAGCTTTTAAAAGAAATAATCGAAATGGGGTTTTTAAATATTTATCCAAATATTGCTATTGCTCTGAGAATATTTTTAACCTTGCCAGTTAGCGTAGCAGAGGCAGAGAGGAGTTTTTGCGTACTCAAACGGATAAAAAATTATTTAAGATCAACCATGATACAGGATCGTGTAAATGGTCTGGCGAAGCTAAATATTAATTGGGATATAGCTAGAAATTTGGACTATTCTGAAATTATAAGTTCTTTTGCAGCTTTAAAGGCTCGAAAAGCGCATTTTTAAATTTTAATTAATATTACTTTGATATTTATATTTTAATATTCGGAATATATTTTTTATTTTTGAAATAATAAATTTTTTATCTGTAAAAATTTCATTTTTTGTATATATTTCATTATATAGGGGGCCACATATAATGTCAGACCTGAGCTTCCAAAAGGCTCTATCAGGCTCTGGCCACACGTGACAGTAAAAATGATAATTACTAGACAGTTTAAGTATAAAGGGTTGAAATATAAATTTTGTTATGTTAGTGATCGTACACTATACCTCATGAACACTGGAGAGTAGCATCTTTCATTTAAGTGTCCCTTCTAGAATAAAGAACTTAGCATAGTGAAAGCCGAGCTAAATTAATCAGTACAACAGCTTTCCCTTAAATATGTCTTGACACAAATTTAGCTCACTGGCGATTGAAAACAATAAACATGCTAACAAATTTCATTGTGAATACTTCTTTCTAACATGTATAATATATAGTGGGCGCTGCCCAATGTTATCACTGGTTAATATTAACCCAGTCAAAAATCTGTGAAGTTTTATTGTGTGGAAGGGATCTGAATCGATGGGTGTGAATATGTATCAGATTCAGCATATTTTACAAATAATCACATCTTATGCAATTATTTTGTCAAAAAAATCGCCCTCAAAATCTAAATTCCATAATTATCCAGAAATTACTCAAGACAAGTTTCATTTAAATGTTTCCAGTAATTTAATGACCATATTATAATATAAAAGTTATTGAATTTAAAAAAGGATAAAAATATTTCTCTATGAGACTCACATTATGCTAATAAAATAATGAATATGTAAAACTTAGCTTGTTATGAATAAAAACCCTTCGGAAAAGACCGTATGCTGTTGTAACACACACAAGCGCCTAAACTTAAATGTAATCTATCCATTCATATCGTACGTGTAAGCTTCGTGATAGGTTTATAGCGTATGCACAGATGACAAATTTAGTTACCCTTGTACCAACGTCAAGTGAGGAGGTGTACTAAAGTACCTGTCTTTTTATTCAGGATATAAACTTGATGACAGCATACATTATTTTCTCAGTGTCATCAAAGATGTTCTATTTTTCGACATAATTTTCATATTCAAGATGTAAATTTGGAATGTTGTGTAATGTTAACTATATCTTGGTAAAATATTTGTTAGCCATATTCCATTACAAAAGTTGATTATGTCATCAATCTCATCATTGTCTAATTTGAGCTCAGCATCGGAAAACTGGCTCTTTTGGTAGACAACCTTTCATTTATCATTTATTTCATGTATTAGATTCTCTCTGACTAATCCAATTCCATCAAATCAATGAAGGAAGAACTTTGCAGGAAAGTTACAAGTTGGCATGAGAAGAGGGAGTTTCTGTGTGGTGCCGAGCAAAAATTCCTACTCAACAAATAAATTCCCGAGACCGAAAACTTTCAAAGCATTATAAGAAATATCGATCACTGAAAATGCATTTAAATGGACAGCGGGAATGTGACAGAATGAATGAGAAAATGATTATGTGCGATATGAAAGAGCTGTTTGATATCTATAAATAAGATGCTATGGCAGTGATTAAAAATGTTGAAGATTGTATGTTTCTTCAAAAACAAAGAGAAAATATCTGTTCCTGCAGCATAAGTAGTGAGAACTTGAAAAAAATTGCAAGAGAAAACAGGACCATGATGAATAAAGAAAGAAAAGAAGATGATAATCAATGAAACCTCATCCACAATGTGTGATATTTTACAATTATCTTCGTCACGTTCATCACATTCGTCATACAGCACTGATGAGTACCTTCCGCTTCAACATCAGCCACTACTCCATCGCAATCAACATATATTCAAGAAGCTTTAAGTCGTGTGTGGTTTGGACCGCTTGAATCTCCAAGATCGAGGAGCTGTTGCACAGGTTCTTGGACACAACCTCTCAGACATTACGCCCTCTCGAAGTTTGATCAAACGGCCAAGAAGACATGGAAGACATGAGATGACAATTGCAGAAGAACAAGCGCTTATTATGAAAGGGACCTTTCTTCACTGAGATTGGATAAAGCAAAAGAAAATGTTGATTGTATTACTGTGATTGTCAGTGAGAATGGACAAGAGAAGCTTCTAGAAATCCGAAAGATAAAGAGAGGTACTGAGGCGAGTCAAGCAGTGGCATATGTGGACATATTTGAGAAGTGGAATCTGAAGTCTTTAATTAAAGGACTGGTACTCAACACAATGGCCTTCAACACATGAATGCACAAAGAAACTTGTGTTTAAATTGAAATGTCTAAAATCGGAACTGGCGTGGGTTGCCTGCCGTCATTATGTGATGGAAATCGCACTCTGTGACGCTTTCTTCGATGTTTATGACTTCTCCAAGTGGAAATGCACTCTTTGAAGATCCTACCATTAGCCGGCTTAGACAGGAGATGATGGAATATTTACCTCATGCCATCCAAATTCAGCAGTCTCAAGATGATCATGAAGAACTCTTTCGTCTATCTATTTTGCTTTTATGTGAAGGAAACTAATTCGGGCTCCAGGCGCAATTCATCACGCTCGAAAGGTATTTAGGTATTGTAGATATTTCTTTTCCAAGTCTAGTCAAATGCGTGACTGATTTGGCATTATTCATGAAGATTGTTTACATGAAGCAATGAAATGAAATTCTCCGTGCAGTTCGAGCTTTTTACAATGATCTCCGTTTATTATTAAACTCTTAAGAACTACCCAAATTGTATCGTGGCCAAAACAAATCATACACTGCCTTCTGCCGACATCTATGATTAATTTCTAAGCATTTGGTAAGACTATCATTTTTTTATGATCACGTGGTATTGGACTCAAAGAAAAAAAGGGTAAAAACTTGCAGTGTCCCTCATTTCCCAATAGTTCGCGGTTTTTCAAAATTTCCAATGAGGTTGCCGAACTAAATTTGTAAGATCTAATTACAAGAAAGACACGTATGATTTTTGACGTCCTTCTAGAAAATGAAGGAGCGAAATCTGAAAGTTTTCCGCAGAAAGAACCCGAGCAATGGACTGAGGACCCAAATTTCAACGATCTTCAGTTTGAAGGATCTCAGCTAAAAGTTGAGAATGATGTATCGGTATGGAACTTGTTCATAAGTACAATAATACACTGGCAAAAGACGATGAACAAAATTAATTCTTGCTTCTCCCTTGGTGGCTAATCATTGGAATAGTTACCCTAGTGCCTCAAAAAATCTCTCATATAATCATTTTGAATATTTATATCTACTGTACTGTTAAAATGCATTGTGTAGACACCTTTTAATAGATTTTATTTGGACAAAAATTTAATGCACTTTCTTTTTAGGTATAAACGAAAAAAATAGCTATATGGAGGCACTATATTCTGATATATTTCTTTTGAACCACTCTAAAATTCCTTCGTGAGAAATGTTGTAACTTACATTTTACTTTTGGTTTCTTTAGGGAATGTGCACTTTTACTTTTGAACTGTATATGTACATGTACCATAATTGTCCGCGAAAATGTATGAAATGAATACTGCATTCATAGTTTTAAATATGTAGGATGTTTGAAATAACACGAATTGATCATGTATTTGTTATTAGTAATCATACTAATAACAAATACTCTTTGAGTACAATAATTATAATGTATGCAATACCTCAAAAAACTGGTTTGATGCCTGATCTGACTGAAAGAATGGAATGGATTGGTGCGTGTTTGTATGAGCGGAAAAACACACGGAAAATAATGTGGTAAATAATATAATTATAGCAACAAGACCCTCAAAGGATCTCGGTTGACGGATAGACCCGGTAGAAATTTTTTGAACCAATTGTATTTATCGTTATTGTTTGTAATTAGCATCAAATTATTATTAAAATTTGGTAGATTCAAATAAGATATGTTTTTCTATAACCAACACTCTTTCATAAGATATCTCATTAGTCAATGATTTCGCATTAAATGTTTCGATGACACATGATCACTACATCTAAAAATATGTTTGAAAACCTCGAAACATTACAATCCTTGAGCTTATTACAATCAGCCACCATTCGTTCAACACTTGTTCAATCTTTAAATTCCTCAAAGATTATTCAGAGAATAATGTACACAACATAAATGAGAATGACATTTATTCACCCATGTTCAAGAATACTACACTATCGCTCAGTTAAACTAATGAGAAATCTAAGTTAAAGCACCGACTAACTGCTGCATTCTGCACCACGAAATATGGTACAAACAAACAAAGCCATAGACAGAATAAATACAATAAAAAAGCCAAGGTTTCCAATTTGTTCCAACAATCCAAAGAACACCATATGATTGTAAAATCAGAAGATTTGGATGGTGAGCCATTTTCAATAATTAGCTACAAAAATTTATTTATTTAAGACGATGAAACTTCCACAGGTTACTCTGCTACTGGAAAACATTGCATCAAAAAAGTCTAGTAGTATTTGACGACAACTTAAGTGCATTTTTATTGCAGATAACCCTGAGGTTGCCTCATTTGGACGCTATATTTATACGATACATAAAAGCAAACTATTGACAGAGTTGAAGCTTCCACAAAGTTGCCTATTGAGAGACCCGAAGACATTATCACATCCACTGAACAGCTTATCGGCTTAGATGTAATAGAAAGAAAGTATCTCATCATATGTGCTCTTAAAAACATTTACCTTTGATCAGTTTCATCTCTCAAGCCATGTTCAGATAAAGGACGAAAAGATTTTAAAGCAAGTATTACCCAATGAATAGCATGACAAATGATATTATGATGCAGATCATCAACCAAGTACATTAATTTCAAAAATGCTGATGCTATCTGTTTCGGCCGAT